>JAYKAV010002862.1:0-38139 GCA_035582835.1 Phoebastria nigripes | reverse complement strand
ATCCAGCCTGTCCAGGTCCCTCTGCAGAGCCTTCCTACCCTGGAGCAGATCAACACTCCCGCCCAGCTTGGTGTCGTCTACAAACTTACTGAGGGAGCACTCAATCCCCTCGTCCAGATCGTTGGCTTGGTACTTTGTGCCTTTGCGTTAGTCTAGAGTTTGTCTACTGTAGGTACAGATTTGAGTCTTAGACTGTACAGGTATACTCAACCAGGAGCAGTTCCAGGATTAACAGAGGAATGTAGTTCTCTCCAGTGCACTTAACTTCCTAATACACATCAATAGTTTCTGATGGACCTCACAGCAAATGGATTGGCTTAAAAGAATCTGAGGTCAAATTGGCTGTCTCTAGTAAAGCTTTAATGAAAATAGCGTCACATAAGTGATAAGTAATAGCTGCTGAAGACTTGGAATCAAATTACTGAAGAGATAGAAATTCCTAGAAAGATATCAGGAGGGGGTGTTAAACCTTCTTCCCAACACGAATACAAATTGGAGATTAGACCTACTAGCTCTACAGTTGTAGAGACCCAGAATCAATTCAATCTGCTAATGTAAAAAACGTGCTGCCTTTATAATAAGTAGTGATTTTCAAAACGTAGTAGGTCAAAAGTAGCTTAATCCACTAAGGTTACTTAAATCTGTAAATACTTCTGTATGGAAGTTTTATATTCAAATGCAGCTTGACACAGTAAGTAAAACTTACAAAATTCGCTGTTGCCCCATATAATAACATTCAGGTTTAATGTAAGCAATGTTATTTAAACAGCTTGTATAGCTTATTCTCCTATATAGCAAGTAGTAAAATAACATGTTCTTTCCTAACATGTTTGGATTTTACTTCTGGTAAATGTTTACAATTTAAAAAAAAAAAAAATCCAATATTCTCATGGTGGATCATTCAAGGTGCTAAGTAGGATGTGATTTTGCAGTCTTTAAATGAAGCCAAATAAACATCCCTTCTTACTTCCTGTTGCATTAAAAATAATGATTTAACGTCTTCTTCATTCTGTGAGCTTGTTTTCAATTTAAGGAAAACCAGCAATATGTGGGCTCTTTCCTTATTGTGAAAAGTGCAAGGAGCATGCTGAATCTGTAGTAATCAGGAATTTGGAACATAACACAGCTTTTCTTTCGAAGAGAACAAAGTTCAGTCTGATAAAAAAATCCTTCTCTTTCTTTGTTTTGGCTGTAGTATAACAACTGTGCAAACTAAGACCAGTAAACAAGTACAAAACATGAATTTCTCATGTTAGAGCAGAAAATGGGAAGAAGGTGCTTTAAAGCAGCTGGTAATAAACGTGTCTTCTTTATGAAAGGGACTTTGTGAAGGTATGTTTTTTGGAAAGTAGAAGGTAAACAAGCTTTAACTTCAAGATTAATTCACAGTTAAATTTTTTTTTTTTTTAAAAAACCAAACTTGTGTGGTCATCTCAGTAATGAAGGTTTCACGGAATTGGAAAGTGCAATTAAATGTTCCTTTTATACCTCTGGAGCCAGACTCAGCTTTCTGCTGATATAAAGATACTGTCTGTAGGCAACTTTAAGAGAAGGGACTTAAGCGTCATCTCTCTTCTCCCCCTTGTCACCCAGCTACGAGTCATTTTTTATTTTCCTGAAATAAGCTACTAGTTAAAACTCTCTAGTGCATAGTTCTTGAGCTGCTGTTCTCCATATTCCTTTTGAGTTGCCTTTTACCTGATCAACTATTCATGAAACAACAGATTTGTTGCTTAACTGAGCAGCTGACTGAATACACTGGAAGGAAGAAACATGCTGCAGCATCTACCTGGTGCACAACTGGTTAGAAAGAAGAATCTGGAAAGCTGCCTCCAACTAATCACTGCCTCCAGAAATACAGTGAAGAGGGTTACGAGCATTTGGAAACATAAAATGTGCTAGTATACTGGCACTCTAGTAATGTAGTCTGCTTTAGCAGGCCAGGTGAAAAATTACTCTCCAGTTTGCTTCTTGGCTCCTTTCCAGTAAAGGATGACAGCAGTGCATTTAGGACTTCCTCCAGTTGCACCTGTCCTTAGAGGCATAAGACAGCACTTCTACTAAGACATATCAAACATTTGCCTGAGTTCAGCTACTTTAAAAGTCAGCAGCATTTTGCAAGTAAAGCTGTAAACAAATTGCATGATTATGGAAAGTATGTTAGAAAAGAATCTGTCATCCCATGCATGCTTTCCCTGTGGCAGATTGTCTGGCGCTTCCTGCATAGCTACAAGTAGCGGTGTTGGTCATATCTGCTACAGTGTGGGAGGAAATGATAAAGTAAATTATATTGGCTATTTCTGTAGGAGAGCAGTACAGTATTGTACAACAGGGATGAAGAATGGAATTCAGAGACCTAGTATTTCGAAGTGTGGAAATACTTAATACATTTTTTTTAAAGCAAGTCCATTAAGCTAGCCTAGCCTCAGTTCAATGAGATGTATGAGCCCCTATCCATCACCAGGAGTACAGAGCAACTGAAGTGCTTGCATGACTTCAGCTTGGCTTGTGGAGCCATGAAACACGCTGYGTCTTTTCTAATCATGGAATAGGCAAGTCCTCATGCAGTCTCTGGACTGCCTGCTACTGATTTCAGKTTGAGGCATGACCAGAATGGTACAACTCATTTCTTGGCATGGCTATTCACTAAGTAAATAGTGAGGTGAAGTTCTGCAAGATGGCCGAGCTGATCTAACAGTTCACTGCTGTTGAAAGGCACAATGCTACTCCACACTATGTACAAAAGAGATGTGGGGTGTTGTGGGGAAGGGGAGAACAGGACTGCCAATCAGCACCAACAGGCAGAGTAGTCGGTCACTTAAAAAAAAAAAAAAAAAAAAAAATCTCATCTGAGGCTTTGAGAACAAGGTCAAGCATGGTAGGTGCTGTTGCAGAAAATGGTAGATAAATTGTTGTGTATATCTATAAAGGAGCATTGCATGCTCCTGCCAGTCAGTAATGCACTGGGGCAGGGGAGGACGCCTGACACTATTCTATCGCTTACTTTAATTAATCCTTTGGTACAGGCCAAAATCTTGCAGCCAGTTCAAGGACCTAGGTCTGATGTAACCCCACTAGGATTAGAATTTGAGTTGTATTTGACACCACAATAACAACAGGATCACTCTCTTACAGGAATCTCACTCTGCGACCTCCTTCAGTATGCTGAAGGGGATTGTGAAAAGCAAAATTGAGTTTGTATTCCTGCTTTGAGGGTGAAATAAGCTAGGTAGTTAAAATACTTGTCTACAGTTTCTTCCATCATCACGTTCTTTTAAAATAAACTGAAATCCTGACACCCATCACAACTCATCATAAGCGCAGCAGGGAAGTAGCATCCCCGTCATTACATCAGTCTGTTCTCGTGCTTAACACCACTGTCACATACAGCGGGGAAAAGGAATAAGTAGTAGCCATAAGTAGTAGCCAAGACCACCTTGTTATCTTTGTTAGTAACTAATACATTTGCTTTAGAAAAACCTGTTTACAGCAAGAGGAGACTTCACCACTCGTAACATTTTTTAGGTTGGAAGAACCACCAGATTTTTCACTTGCATTAGAAAGAGGTAAGAAAGTTGCTGGTTGTGATCTCATTTCCATATGCCAAGCAATGAGCTAGTTCGTCATGCACTGAAAGTAAGGATGCTCCTTAAGATGACTTACTTTCAGAGGGAGGAGGGGAATGCTCCAGCTACTTTGCTTTAGAGTACATAAACAGTTATATACATTTGCAATTCCCACTGAGTAATGGCCTGATTGTACTGGAACTCAGCTATGTTGGAAACTCAATCCCTCAAGAAAGCTAATAAACAGTGAAAAATCAAGGGTAGCTGGATTACAAGTACAAAGTAATTTCAAGCTCCTGTTTTTCAACTGCTATGAAGCTGTCAAGTGTCTTTTAGACCCTGGAGAGCATTGAAACAAATTATAAATTCTCTGTCTTACCATTATCATAGGTTGGGGGGAGATGGGGAAGTATTTGCAGGGCCAGAGAGCATAATTTAGCAATTACCCAGCAGGAGACGGGGTGTGGCTGAGGCTAGTAACTGAGTCTGAGATTCTCAGCCTCACTGAGCATCTGAACCACTCGCCTTAGGTACCTGCTTTCCCTTGAAGTCTGGAGTGCTGACTTCAGTATTTGTCTAAAGATAAAATGATAAATAACTTGTACTAGCTATACATAAACTGCAAGAGTAAATCTGTTGAAATAGAAAATTATTTTAAAGCTCTGCCATATTAGTCAATTCTCTGAGGTTTTCTACACTGAGTGTCTTGTCTGCTGTAATGTTACTCTGTGTTGGCTGAATATAACGTACCATTCACTGAAATAGCAGGGGAATGAATTTGCCACTGAAATACCCTGAATGGAGATGTTTGGTTTTGTGTAGTACAAGGCAGCTCTCTATTCTGACCCATTAATAAATGCTTCATCCTCACTATGTCCATAAAGGATTGAAGTTAAAGTAAGCCCCATCTGGATTTGTTACAGGGAAGCATCGTATTCTAGCAATTAGTTTTCTCATTACTGTGGTCTGAACTATGCYTGTATGAACAGTTTATCTGGATGAGGCTTGGGCACAGCTCCGATTTAGAGGTTTTATTCCTACTATTTGTGCTGAGTTTGCATACGACACGCAAGTAAAACTTGCACACTGCATATCCCAGCTCAGTGCCATCCCTGGTGGAGCATTAGCAAGGGTTTTGTTACCAATTTTGTACACACCCTAGTCGATCTGCTGCTGCAACCCCTGCAGTGTCTCCRTACTCCTTCCAACTAAGACTGTTACTATGCACTGTTGTCTTAGCATCAGCTGTCAGTGACATACACACAGCTTCTGGAACTCTGTGTAGCTGCTGCATGCCTTGTGTTTGTGCCATGTAAGTCAACAAGACCTGGAGAAGAGAAAAAATCGGGCTGTGTACTTAGAGGCTGTGTTTCTGGACTCTACCACTGGCTAAATACTTGTATGGCCCAGATCTCTAATGCACCAGTGCTTCCGTCTAGTGTATTAATGCCTGTTCAGACAGCTTCTGCATTGCTCCATTGACTGTGCAGGAAACAGGCTCCTAAGTTTAAACTATTACCTTCTTAGTGACCTAGCAGATTGGGTTTCACACGTTCCCAACACAAACCTGTTGCCCTGAGAGGTTGGGGAATATCCATCCTTGGCGATGTTCAAGACCTGACTGGACACAGCACTGAGCAACCTGATCTGGTTAGACCTGCTCTGAGCAGGATTTGACGAGATGACTTCTGGAGCTTTCTTCCAACCTAAATTATCCATCATTCTATTGGACTCGCTACCAGAACATTCCATATCACAAAAAATAGGAAACCTAAGCTTTGAATCCCTACTCTGAACAATTTCTTGCAGGCATTTGAACTCGGTGTTCCCCAGGCCACCTAGGACAGTGCTGCRAATGGCAGGCCAGCAAGTACTCGTGAGTGGGTTTGCGTGACACAACGGTACCATTCACTGGGCTACAGAAAGTGCAACTAATCCCCAGTGACAAAGACAGGGTGCAGAACAGTCAGATTTGATCTTGTTCTGATATTCTCTTTGAATGMATGAAGGCTCACATGGGACACTGAGAATAATGCCTTGTTGTAGAGGTTTAGTCCTGAGAGGTCATCAGACCTGCCACCCAGATGCAACCCCCCCGCTCACCACCCCCCTGATACACTTGCACATCCCACAAGTCTTTCCAGCCCTCAACAAATTAAAAAAAAAAAAAAAAAAAAATCTGTGTAAAAGATAAAAGGCCTCAGGAACCTGTGATGTACTGATAGGGAAAGCTCAAGGACATTGAAAAATGCCAAGGGAAGGGAAGAAATAGGCCATGCGTGACAATGGAGGGAAAAGCAATCACACCTGTGCCCCTGCCTCCACCCCAACACCCCCTGCTAATCTCATTGGGAGGCAAAGGCATCCTAATGCAGTATCCAGTAACGTATTTGCAGGAGGAAGAGGAATGTCAATGCTACTAGGACTAGAAATAAACCTTGCTCCACATTTCCGTTTTAGCTATGCCTACTCTCAGGTTCTGAGCAGGAAGGAAAGGGGGAGGGGGGGGGGGAAGAAAAAAAAAAAGAGGAATCTCTTCTCTCTCAATACATTAACTTGATCTCTGAGGGAATTCTTAGCTTGTACATCTATTCCACTGTAACACTGGAATGTAGCAGAAGCACCGAGACATACCAGAGTGTAGCAAGCAGAGTCAGCATTCAAGTCTTCTCTGCGAAGAAGAAGTGCATTTCTCAAATCCAGAATTGTTTCTTCTCCATCCCCATCATTTCCAGAAGTTTAGCCAGTGCCAAACCAATGCAGCTTTCCTTGCCTGGCTTATAATGCTGTTCCAGAACACAGTTCTCAGCTCATTAGTATCCTTCTAGATTCTGGGCCAAGTGAGTTTAATTTCAATTTCTATCCACTTTGTGCTAGTAGCATCTTTTTATCTTCTTTCTCCAAGAACTTCTCCCCTCATCTCCCAGGAAAAGCAATCAATCATTCCCCATCTCAATTTTGCTGAATTAGTAACTTGTGATTGGTAGTTTCTTCTCGTACAACAAGTTGTTTTGTCTCCTGCTCATCCTAGCAGTTTTCTGCATCTTTTCCTGTCTAAGTTTGTCTTCGATTAAACACAGTTATCATTCTGGGCACTTGCAGCTCTAAATGAAGTTTACCGATCTTTCACGCTGTGGTAATGATATCTCCTTGGTCTTAACCAAGAATGAATCATTTAATGCCTCCTAAAATTGCATGTGTTGTTTTTGTGTTTACAACACACTGAATTGTTCAGTGATCACTCAGTGCACACTCTATCCCTTTCCTCTATCATCTCCAAGTAAAAGCACTCATTATTAATACAAAATGAAACAACTTCAGCTAGAAAGCTTGAGAAAGAGACATGTGAGAATAACCAAGCAGTTGATTTTAATGAGGACACTCACCTGGGATATTCCGGAAGACTCAAAGCCTGCCTGAAATGAGCAGAGCGGGGGCTACATTAACCACAAAACTGTGTTGCTCTGTTTCTTGGCAGAAAGGCACCCAAATCAGGTCAGCCATAGCTCCAGGAAGTATTTCCCTTCTGAAAATCCCAAGGAAAAATAGGTGYCTCCCTCCGTCTTGTAATTAATGGACTAATCATCTTGTTAGCATATTGCATAACCTAGGCAGCTCTCTGCTCAGCACGCTGGCTTCTGTCTGTCTTACTCCTCAGCCCCAATCCTCCCTAACTACGGGAAGCCTAGGCAACTCATTTGGAGCCCCAGATTCCTCCTGCAGGGGAACAGCAGCCAGTAGAATTTTTATCAACCTCGCCCTGCCCCGCAAGACACCTCAAATAAAACATTTGAAGCTCCATGGAGTTCTCCATTTAAACTGTTTCTGTAGAAAATTCATGACTACCTCCAGGCATGCTGTCATTAGAAGTTAGACATTACTTAAATCTAGTTGCAGGGAGAATGGAGGTCCAGCCTCAAAGGTGTTTGACATGTAATTCAGATGATTGAAAAAACTACCTGTGTGACTTGCCCAGACTCCCTTCTAGCTCCTGGAGTAATATAACAGTAAAATGCAGGTCCCAGCCCAATACCAGCGGAGCCAGCTTCACGCTGGGCACCTTGGCCCAATTCCCCCTTTCCCTCCCTCACACATGCATTGACCTAAGTGGTATCTCTTGCCCTACTTTCCATCAAACGCTGACACTCACCCTAACGGGCAAGAAGTAGTGCTAATTAGTTAATGCAGAAGATCCTCTAAGAATTGAAACACACCCCTCTTCCTACTTACTTAGACAAGCCCCATAAAGACAAATCCATCAATGGTTGTTAAATGCAAGGATGCCATCCCTGGCTCAGGATGTTAATGCATCAGGAGTTACTGAGGGCCCCGAGAGTGTTTCGGGAGAGYAGCCCCATGCAATTGTCCTGTTCTTACATTTTTCCCCTAGACGCTTGGTTTGGGTCACCGACAGAAACAGGCTAATGGACTAGGTGGCACTTTCATAAGCACTCTATGTTGGGGTTGTTTTGTTGGGGTTTGKTTTTTTTTTTCCCCTACTTGACTAACGTTTTCCACAGATGTTTTGCAGGGAAGTTCAAAGTGTCTATGCAGACCTAAGGTAGACAAGGAGGTGCAATAGGCAACATCTTTCTCCATTGCGTGTTCCTCATCGTTTCCACTAGTTCCGTGTTCTGGGCACCGTGTCATGAGAATCAGAGAACTGGAGATGATGTAACTCTAGCTGATACAGTTACTGTTTAGGAGCTTACTCATGGGCTTCTTGAAGACCCAGAAAATACTTGCCCCAAGAATGCAACTACAAATTAGTTGAAATATCTACTTCAYGGCACTGAGTGGTTTTTAAAGTGACTCTTAACATGGCAGATGATAACTTTTTTGTAAACTTAAATGGAATTAATAGTACTGATTTAGCCACATCCATGTTTCTTTGAAATCTAATGCTTCAGCACTCTTGCAATTACTTCTCCAGATGAGTTCTAGGGGCCTTGGCAATTGCTTGCTGCTGCTATTTTGATCCTATGCCCTCAGAGTATAAACTCGGTTATAGAAACTCCATCTGAGTCCATTTAATGAACTACATGAATCAGAGCCCTGCAATAAAGCCCAATTAGAAATGAGAGCACAGAGAATATTGATCCCCTTAAAACCTTTTACAGCTTTCAGGATCTGCTTGGTCACTCATCGCTACAGCAGGCACCGAGCTTTTCCTGCCAGTTCCCTTTCATTAGCTTGCTGGGATTATGGTCAGATTAAGATGTGATTGAACAGATCATCTGGTGGGGGCCCTGGGGTATGAGGGAGAGCCCCCAAATAACCCTTCTCACACATGCTCCCTGTCCTCTGGGTCAGGTTTTATTACTATCTAATTCAGAGGAAATTTCTACAGCAGCACTTGCTTCTCCTCTAAGCAACACCAAAAAAACCCTTTGAGATTTTGTAATCTGTTTTACTAACGGACATGGTGTCTGGAGGCTCTGAGTTCACAGAAGTCACAGATGATAGCATTACCATGCACAGCGCGCACCCAAGAAAGGGTCCCATGAACTCCACTAGCGCAAGACCTTCAGCCTTGTTTGCAGTATATTACAGGATAAAGAACCCCTGTGGTAATGAAGCACACATTATTCAAAGGAGACATTTGAATAAGAACTTTGAGAAGTGTGCATTAAGAGGGATGTATGGCACCCTAGCCAAAATATAGGGCTSAGAGTCAGATGATTTCAGACTCTTTTCCGGGCTGTACCCCAGATRATGTATGGTGTCCAGAAGCCCAGATCCAAAGGGTGTAGGTGGGATTTGAATCGTTAGATCTCACACTGGAATCCAAAAAGCCTCTATTCAGCTGTTGTCCAAAGCTGGATTCACCTCAAACATGTACATCTCAGTCTTCACAATTCAGGATCTGCTCCAACACCTACCCAGAAGCGCTTTACTCTCAGCTGTGTTCAGACCATCTCTGTAAGTGCTAAGGGAACTCATAAACAAAGTGTTCCTCCATTTCCCTTGATTTGCTAAGTCTTCCCAGAGCACAGCCATTGCGAACAAACACAAAAATAAAAGAACAGTCACTGCTTTCTCTATTTCACCAAGCTGTATAGGCTTGTCTGGGGCTGGCAGGAGGGATTAGGGGGCAAAACGCTGAACGTCTTATGGTGAGGCTCTTTTGAAATCCTTGGTATGGAATATCTGAGCATGACCTGCACCAGAGGGAAAGTAATTACAGTTTTCTAGCAGCAGCTGGGGCGTTTGCATGGCAGGAAGGTCCTGCATTCCAGGCACTGCTCCAAAGACTGTTTATGAACTTGAAATTAAATGGTTACAGAATAAAAATGCAAAGTAATTCCTGAAGCAATCTCGGGGTCCAGGCCTTGCTCCAGAGATGGAAAGCTCTTGAACCACTAGGCTAGAATCAAACATCCTTTGTCCAAATTAAGCTTTATTATCATGCAAGGCATAAAGTAGAGCAGCTTTAGTAGGCAGAGCTAAGAACGGCTCCACCTTGAGCAGCCCCAGTTTCCCAGAGAGTCTGTTCCTTCATTAATATATTGCATTGGTACAAGGGTGGGAGTGGTTCCTGACAGCCACATGAGGTGCAGCGAACAGACCCCTCCTATGGATTCCTCCCCTAGCAGGAGGCTCTGCTTGCTGCGGGAAAACCACTAGAACAGCCCGTGGCAGCCCCGTGGGGTTCATAGTTCAGCATGTGCTAAAGATGTTCCTGGGCAAAGGGGCTACGTCCGTGCTGGCTGCTGCTGGTCCTGACAAGGGCTCTTGCATGCCCATGTCAAGCCACCAGTGACCCAGCAGTGTCCTCTTCTGACCTGAGAAAGAGGAGCTGCAAAGACAGGTTAAAGCCAGCTTTTCTACCACCCTGCCCCTCACAAACTCAGTGGTAAGCTCATCTCCGATTTGGGGACCTGGCTTAGGCGGGTGCCAGGTTGGTGTCGTTCACTGACACTATTTATTTTTAGTAAGATCAAAATGAACCTGGGAGGGGGGAAAAAGGGAAGAGTTTCGCAGAAATCCAGACCCCTTCTCTCTCAGGACAAAGGATTTGTGCTCAGGAGGCTTCCCCAAGCTCTTCAGCATAGGCTCAGCACTTGCAGACACCTGACAAACTCCTGCCAAAAAAGTTTAGAGTAAACAGAAGTGATGTGTGACACGTTAAATATTGCTAATGAGCATCAGGTGTTTGCAGGGGAAAACGGCTCCTCGTCTTAGATATGGTAATTATTTTAAAGATCTATTTAGCATTTAGATTGCTTAGGGGAAAAAGAGCTCGGAGCAGCTGATTGCCTTGAAAAATGCTCCGGTATTAAGTGGGTCTCTTYGAACATTGCTTTCATCTACTCAGACAGAAAGCAGAGGTGACACTTCAGCTTGGGATAATTAGAAGGACTTTGACATCATTTGGTTGTCCTTGTCAACAGCATTATAATGCATAGCCTCTAGTTAAARAAACGCACACAACAAATCTCACACAATAGCGTTTAAGAGAGTTAAAATACAAAAGATGAAACGTGCTGCACTGAAGCCCTGAGAGGAGCCGTGAAAGAACCAGCCTGAACATTCGCACTCTGTAATTTAACCCCAAGCATAAGACCCTTTGGTATGCTATTAGACTTAGCTACATCTGTCGCATTTTTAATGCCCGTTTTCATCAACAGATACTTACGGCTGCAGCATCATCAGCTCTCATAGGCTGAGTGATTTAGACTAAACAAAACTCCTGGAGGTAAAGGCTCCCATGAAAATCCCAGATATGGCAGGAGGTAAGAGCAATTGCTGAGCGAGGGACTGAACTCCCCTGTGGCAGCTGAGTATCTCAGCCCACAGTCAGGCTGTGCTGTGCTAGCCTGTGCCAGTAAGCCCGGTCTAGGGGATGGTTTAAAACTATTCAGGGCTGGCCAAAAGGACAAAGCAGCCCACAAGCCTAATCCAGCAATTTGGAATCAAGTCTCTGCTACAATTTGCTACTTTTCATGAAAAATCTGAGAAATGACCTAGAAAAAACAAATTCTGCCTCAAAGAGTTCCCTCCATGCCTGAGTTGCTGAAACACTATTTACATGCTTCCTGCCCTGCAGCATGTTCAGCAGAAGCAGTCCAGATGATATAAAGCCCACATAGTCAAGCCTTCATCTACACAGCAGCTGTCATTGAGCTGATTTTAATGGGGAGAAGTATCAGTGTACTGAGCAGTACTGCAGATCAACAACCTGAGATAGGTAGGGTGTTTCAAAGGGGAAGAGAGGTGATGCTGGACACCRAGGGAGGATCTGTACAGAGCATCCCCTGAGCAGTGCCAGTACAGAAGGCAGACCTGCTGCAAGAATTACCTGTATTTCTCTCCTTCCTTGTAGCCATTTCAAGATTCAAATGTTATATTACTGGTTTGCCTGTGTCTGTTGCTGAAGAAAAACCAAGCAGGATAACTACTGAGCTCCCCCCTAGCCCTCAGTCTCACCTGCCTTGGGCCAGCTCTCTACTGCTGCTTCTGCCACAAAGCCAGCGACTGCTGACCAGCAGCATTCCCCCAGCCACTCGTACTTCTTAAAGCCAACAGTATTAAAATGCACAATCAGAAATTTAATCCAAGCAGGAGCAATGATTTAGACTGMGTCTGTTTCCCAAACCTGACAAGTGTACACACTAATGAGTAACATCCCCCCCCACCCTGCAAAAAGAGAAGGAAAAATGCAGCAGTGAGGAGAAAGCCCACCATCAATTTCTGCTAAGAAAAATGTTTCTCTGTTCCGTCTCCTCACCCATAAAGTCTGTTTGAAGACCAGAAAGGAGAAAAGCAGSTGTAAGTGAAGATGATGGCAAAACACACCGGGACTAAATAGAGCACGAATTTCACCCTTGTCTTCCTGCCTGGCTGGGAAGGCAAGCTAGGATGCGTAGGTGTGCACACCAGCTGCAGGGTGGTTGCCGCTGTAGTCAGCAGAGCAAGGGGATCAGCACGGGCAAACTGCCCCAGCGCTGGCACGGTGGCTCAGGCAGCTTGTGCCGCCCACCCTGAGCTCCGGGCAGCACCAGCTGCGTTGTGACTACTTGCTGAGCCCGGTGCTGAGGGAGGTCTTGCTTTTCTCACGCTACACTGCAAGCGCAGCAAACTCGGAGATTGATCGAGCAAAGGAAAAACTCGACAAAGAATTAAACAACTCGCAGGAAAAGATTGATTAGGAAACACCAATAACAAAAATGGTTCCTCTTTGCCATGGAGAAAGTGCTTTTCTAAGGTGGCTGAATTAAATTTCACTTCATGTGGCAGCCAGATGGAACCGTTCCCAGTTTGGAGAAGGGAAGGGAGTACTGGGAGGTGATATGACTGGTCTGCAGTCACTGAGGATCACAGCTGACAGCAGAACACATCCTTTTTGCTCTGTCCCTTGGTAAGATGAGGCAAAACTCAGAATTAACTGTCCACATTATGTGTTCTCCACTGAATTTCCAGCTGTAGCACTGGTGGCTCTTGTGTTTATTTTAGAAGGGAAGGAATCACTGGGATGAGGGGTGGAAAAGATCTTCTAGTTCAGGCCTGGCCAGCCTTGGACTGTCTGATCCTCACTGACATCCTGAAAAACAAGCCTCAGGAGACATGTTTCAGAGAGAGCCAAGGAGAGAAGCAGGTGGGGGTGCAACTGGGTCCAACAGCTGGGCTGGGACATCAGCCTCAGCTCACCCCGGTGCCCCACTTTCTGCTGCAGCCTGAGGTACAGACACCCTCATACCAGTGCAGCCCCGCTGCCGGCTGCGTGACGTCCCTCCGGTGGGAGCCAGGCTTGAAGGTCACAGCCTGAGCACCGTTCTTCCATGTCCTGCCRGCTGCCTGGCACAGGCCAAGCTGTCCCCTGAAACAGAAGCGGGACATCTTGCAGAAGGGCTGGGGGCAGCAGGGATTAGACACAAGAGACAGGTCTATGTTGTCCTCAGAGCCTGACCCATAGTCTTCTTGTCCTAGAAACACCCCCAGCCATCACAGGAAGACTCCTGCTCCTTTCACACCCCTTTCTTCTTTACCCTGTTGCTCTACTACTGATCGGGCTCAAAGGTGCTCATCAGCCATCTTCCCATTTTTTCTACTCTGGAAACCATKGCCACATTTGAGTGCCCTCATACCTATTTCAGCACTTGCCCTTCCACTGCTTTTCTGCTTGCCAGAACACTGGGAACAACACTGCTCCTTTTTAGCAAGGGCAAAATTCAAACCATTGCCTCCAAAATACACCAGCACTGACATGATTTCTGGTTTGCCCTCATTATATGTTGGGAGGACTGGGGAACAAGGTGTTTTGGTGGGTAAAGACATTCACACAAACTCTGGTGAAACATAAAAAGATGTCACCTCCTCAAATAAGCTGTTTTCTCTACTTTGTATGCAGCTGCCCCACTTCTTTGAAACCTTTGCAGTCACTTCCAAAATACAGCTATACTGCAGGGCCAGTTCTGGTCACCCGGCTGCTGAAGGGAACCCAATAGCAGACAGCAGCATGTCTACAGGTTAAAACTAAATAACAATCAGGAGACCCCATGGCAGCCCCACGGGGCAGTGACATGACATGCCAGGGTGTGAGGTGAAGAGGGATCTTGAGAGCTGGGGTGAAGCCTGTGAGAGCTCACGACCACCCTAGGAGCCAGCAGTCACCACGCTTACAGGGAGCTCAGGCTGCCACAGAGAAGGCGATACTGAGATCCACACACCAGTTGCAACCAAGACAGGGAGAAGGCAAAGCAGGCCTCGGCTCTGACCACAAAATTCAGGGAGAAGAGCCCTTGGGAAAAGAAAGTTGAGACAGATCAGGAGGCGCGGGGGGACCCATGGGTGGCTTTTTGGGTCAGTGACCCCATTTTGTTCAGTTCATGCTCAGGAATTTGAGCATCCCCCTAGGCACTGGCCAGCTCACCACCCAGCGCACCACTACTGTTGTTACTGYCAAGCTCAGCCCTGCTGCAGGCAGTGGTTAAGCAGCATTGCTGTACTAGTTTCCATGGAAATCAAAACCAGAGAAGCTGGTTTCCACCAAAATCACATTAAAATACAATTTTGGCCCAAGTGGATTATTTTGTTATCTTTTCTCTCATTCTTCTTTTTGCACCATGCAGTACAAATGAAGCTGGATTTATTTTAATGACTCAGATTTGTAAAGCACAAGTTTCATCGATATGTTAAGCAGAAGCCACTATTTCCATTCGGATGGGATGTCCCTGACTCAAAGACAGGCAGGTCTGAACGCTTACCCAGTGTCAATTCCAGCACAGAAATACTACCTTGTTCTGGCCTGTTTTTAATCATCAGTCAGTCACCGGTGAGATTTAAGCACCATTTCTCGAACAGATGCAGATCAGTCAGAAAAGCAAAAGGTTGTTCAGTTCCCTCCTGTACCCAGCCTCCCATTGCCCAGCGGCACCTTTGCAACATGCTGCAGCACAGAAACACTTTTCATGCAGCTCTAGACTGTATCACAGGTGTTTGCAAAACACCTTACAGAAACGAAGCCCTAGAAACGTGGATGACAGCTCCGCTACCTTGCGCCCAAGCTGGGAGAGTGGCRGAGGGGCAATGCCTCCTGCCCACACATAGGCACAGAGTTCTTCTCTGGAGAAGCAGAGCCAGAAGCCCAGCGTGCCACAAACACCCCGTTTATTTTCACAGGGCAGTGCACTGCTGATTTTTTGCTACCATAGCAGCAAAACAAACACACTGAAAACAAGTTTTGTTTCAGTAGATCTAAACATCTAATTTCCACATTTGCAATTCTCCGGGGCTTCTTTGCTTCTGTTTAAAATGCTCGCAAGTCACAACGAAGGAATGAATCTTAGGCCCCCTAAGAGGGAGGGATACAGGAGCTCTTCAGCTGTGTTAGCCAAGCAGTACAAGACAAAAGAGAAAGGAGGTAAGAAGTGTATTAGGATGCTTGCCCGAGGGAAGAGCAGCAGTCAGGTTTCCAGGTGCTTCTGCAATTAGTAAGTACTTCTAAAATGCTGAAGAGGTCCAATTAGAGGGACAGAGATATCCACCTCAGCACCCCCTGCAGCCCAACAGCAGAGGGTTTTGAGAATGAAGCGACACTCACATAAGGTCTTTGTATCAAGCAAGTCCTTTTTAATAGACTGCAGAAAAAGGAGGTCTAGCACCTAACCTTCTTACTGAACATAGCCATCTCTGTTTCTGAGAAAATAACCTGCTTTGTGAGTGCTAAAATGAACTATTTGAGTATTTAAAAAAAACACAACAAATCTAAACAACACTTGATTTGCCTTTTGAGACAAAGCATTTACCGAATTTGACCCAACTGAGTGACTGCTGTGGATGTGGTGCTTCTACGTTTTTAACCTCCTGCAAAGAAATTACACCCCTATAATTTTTCCCAGCACTTGGTTCTAGTCCCCTTTGATGCAACTGTTTCTACTCCAAACTCTTCTCTACCTCATTTATGTGCCAGATCACTGCATGTCTGACCCTATCCTGCTCAGAGGGGAACCCATCCCTCACCCATTTCTCCTCTCCTGCCCTGCCCCCAGTTTGGCCCTTCAGAAGATCGATATTTCATTTTCCTAGACAGGACTAATTAAAGTCTTCCCAGCCATCACTTCAGCCTGAGAATCTCCTGGTTTCTAGGGCACTACGGCAGTCATCACTCAGGGTGTGCATGGAAGGACTCCAGGGACACAGCCCAACTGATGTCCTGCTACAGAAGCAGCACTAAGAAAGCCCCAACTCTTTTCCTTTTTATCACATTCCCACAGCACTCGAACACCAGATACGTTACCAGGCAGCATAGGGAAGCACTGGTTCCCCCCACACCAGCTAACTTCCAGCACGCCTTCACCCTCCTTCCCTAGGGGGAGGCTCTGGCACAGCTGCTTTCTGTAGAGGCAGACCCAGCTGATCCTTGTTTGAAAAAGCCTCTGCAGGTGAACTAGCAGGCAGTTAAGCCCTGATTTTAAACTCAAAGCCTCCAAATTGACATTGCTGGCTGGGCTTTTTTTTTCTAATACGGTGAGATTAGGAAAGTTTACTAGCCTACTTGGGGAGACAYAGTATTTCAGGCTCGGCAATGCACATGCTAGGAAGCATCTGTGGGTGGTGATGCTTCCATGCGAACTTCAAGCTAGAGGCAGAAGAAAGACCTTTGGGAGGCTCAGTAAGGAATAGGCAGGCTGATAGCCTGAGGAAAAGATCAAGGAGGGAGTTACAGGAAGAATTAATTCCCCCCACCCCCAGCTATTTCTTTCAGCATGTAAAAGCCAGTCCATTAACTGCTCTTAACTTTTGCCAGAACRGATACTTTCCTGCCTAGCCAGCTGAGCAGGGCTTCTTCAGTTGTTTTCAACTGATATGCCATTGTATCCTAGAAATCTCTCTGCCAGCTCCTGCAGTATCCCTCTAGAAGCAACACAGGAACCCATGCAAAGAACTGGGGTATGTATGTCTGGGGGGACAAACCCAGTGAGAGACAGAGGCAGGGACCAGGCAAGAAAGGATGGAGGCTCTTTTCTGATGGGAAGTAAGGCGGAATAAGAACAGGCTGAAACACTTGTTTCAAAGTGGATTTTATTCCAGGCATTRAACAGATTCTGGCACATGCTTTCTTCAAGAAAAGGGAAAACAAATCTGGGCTCCACATAAATTACATCTGGCAAAGTGCAACTTACAAGTGAGTGGGGAAAATAAACCTTTTGAAATTGATTTCTGTACAACAGTAGTTTCAGCTCCTCTTAAATAAACCCCCATTGGTTCACAGCACACAAAATTGCATTGGATGATCTGATACAATACAGCTTTCTTAAAAGGTATTACCAATGCAAATGCTCTGTCTTGAAAGTCTAGGGGGCTGTTTAAAGTAAACAGGAAAACAAGGGCGAGCAGCTGTTTGTTCTGACTGTTAAAGAAACAAATCACTGGGCCAAATTTGAGGGCTCAGTCAGTTTGCTTTCAAAAACCCCACTGGAGTCCTGTTCCAAAACATGGCACTGCGTGGACCTTGGGGAGAAAAGCACAGACAACATTGTTCCTCCTTCCCTTCAGTGCAAGGGAAATGGAAAGTATGCTAATAATGAGTCTGGACAAGACTTTGTTTATTCTGAGGAGAAGTTTAGTTTGCCCACACTTGAAAGCAGCCTTTTGCAATGCACCTCCTTTTCAGCAATTGCTAAAATCCATTGGAAACCAATGGCTTCCAGAAGATGATGTGGGGGGAGGTCTGCATTGGGCCTACAGGAAGGTCCTGTGAGCAGTGCTTTTGCTGACAGCAGAGTAAGCAGTGGGAAGGTGACCTCAGGAGAACGTGTCCAAAACCAGGTAGAGTTAGGGCTCTGGTAGCCCCTAACTCCAGGGGCAATTTAAGTTATTGACATGTAGCATATGTCCACCTTTTCCCTTTTCTCCCCCTGTCCGGGGCACCTGAAGAAGGAGAGTGTCCAGTCTTCAGCTGCCCCAGCTCACAGCCCCAAATGGATGCCAGTTCACAGTCTTCCAGGTGGTGAGCAGTAGGAAGAGAGGCACAAATCGACACAGCTAGTCCAGGTACCTCTGCTCCAGGAGTCACTAACCTCTGACATTGGAGCCAAGCAYGAAGTCAAGGGCAGTAGCCAGTGTGTTGACAAGAGCCCTTTGAACCAGGGCTGGCCCAAAGCTTGGAGACTGTGTATAAGCAGGGCTCCTGTGGTCTGCAGCAGTCAGGAGAATTGTTTGTAGAGGAGCTAGGTCCTAGTCCCAGTATGGTTATGAAGAAGGAACTGCAAGAAAGCCGCACACACACAGTGGGAGCAAGAAGGAAGGAAGCAGTACCTGGTGGAGGAGTGAACATGCTGTTAGCTGCAACCCTTAAGCTGCTGGAGAGTGAAATGGGGGAAGCTCAGGTGGTCCACTTAGGATGCATTTTTGTCCTGGTTCCGGCTGGGATAGAGTTAACTCTCTTCCCAGTAGCTGGGGGGAACGTTGATGGCCCGTTGATGTTTTGGTTGTTGCCAAGTGGCGCTTGCACTGGGGACTTTTCGGCTTCCCATGCCCTGCCAGGTGCATGGGAAGCTGGTGGGGGGGAGAATAGCCAGAGCAGCTGACCCAGCTGGCCAATGGGGTATTCCGTACCATGTGACATCATGCTCAGTATATAATTAGGAGGCGTGGTCTGGGAAAGTGGGGGGGGTCTCATGTTGTGGGATGGGCTACATGTCAGTGGGCGGGTGGTGAGCAGTTGCATTGTGCATCGCCTGCTTTGTATATTATATTATTGTTGTTGTTATCATTGTTAATATTACTGTTCTACTTTGTTTTATTTCAATTATTAAACTGTTTTTATCTCAACCCGCGAGTTTTCCTACTTGTGCCCTCCCGATTCTCTCCCCCATCCTACCGGGGGGGGGGCGGGGAGCAAGCAGCTGCGTGGTGTTTAGTTGCTGGCTAGGGTTAAACCACGACAGTTTTGATGAAAATATGTAATCCTTTAGCACTTCATTGTATAGAGAGCTTACGTACAGTACCTGCTCAATGGCCTTTCGTCTGTCTTTGCATCAACTTTTTTCAAGCCAGGTATGTGAGAACTTGACTGTTCCTGCCTTCTACTGCCTAATGATGCTGTTCTGGAAGTAGCATCTCCTGCATATTCTTGTTTAAAAAAGCAATTGCTAGTAGGATGGCATCTCTCCCCTGTGATGGGTCTGCCTGTCCTGCCCTCTTTCTCTTTCTAGGCTATTTTCTTTCCTTCTCTGCTCTTTCCTGGCCTCAGTGGTTCAGGCCCAAAGCATCTCCATATAGGAAAGAGAAATCTCTGCAGATTCAGTGCCCCCATTCCCACACAGAAGTGCGGCTGCACGATGCTGTAAGCTTGGGACCAAAGGTAACTGCCTCCTGAGTTTTCATAGTGCAGGCAGGTCATTCATCTGGTTAATCAGTGTTGAGATGGTGAGCTGATGTCAAAGTGAAGGGGGAAACAGGAAGAGAGCTCCTGCCACCTGGCTGATTTAATTTTTTAAATARAAGAACAGAGAACAGAAAACAAATMATCCAGTTCTCACACAAGCACTTTTGAGCCCGTGCAATGTATGAAGAACAGTATCTTCTTTTGTCAACTGTTTGGGCTAATACCAAGGTAGGAGAAAGAATTAAAAAGGGACACAAGCATGATCTAAAGCAGCCAGCTGTTCAGAATCCAAATGAACATCCTGTTTCTTTTACACCAGATCAGAAAGGATCCAGGCAAACAATTGCCTACTGAAGGTGGCCCCACCATCTGGTTCCCCTGCCAGGCTCTTGGAGAAGAGGGTTGATTTACAAAACCTAGCTCCAAGAGGAAAATTTAACAGATCTAGTAGGAAAAGGTAATGTTGTGGGGATATTTTTTTTTTATTTGAATAGGTAAGCTTCCCCTGGCAGGTCTGAAAACCCACACTCAGCTACAGCTGACTGGTAACTGGGAGCAGAACTGGGATGCTAGTTAGAGACACCAGATGTCTTTGGTATTTGCAGAACACAAAGGAGAGATCTCTCAGGGCAGGCCTGTACTGTGGCAGCATTTGTGCAGGGGGCAGTTTCAGCTTCACCAACTAACCTCCCCAAGGTGCCCACTGGGAGGAGAGCTGGGTGTCGCAAGTGGAGCAGCCCCAGGCCTTTTTGCCTCCTCTTTCTGAGAGAGAGGGGGAAAAGCAACTAGACAGAGGTATTGGGTGGCTTGTCATGCCGGGCTGTGTTCACAAGGGCCATGCAGAGCCAGAGAGCCAGTGAGAGGGCTGTGCTCCTGCCCAGCCAGCAGCAGGAAGCCTGCCATGACCTAGGGACTGTCCCCTTCTGCCTCTCGCAGCAGGGAACTGGGTGGGCTCCTGCCACAGGCCTGAGCCAAGTGCAGTGGTACTGTCAGTGTGTGCTGCCCACACAGCTCTGTGCATCACCTTCAGTGTGGGGTGCAGCGGGCAGTGTCTGGTAGCACCAGGAAGAGCAGCCAGAGAATGGTCCCAGCCTGCCTGGCATCCCAAAGTGTCGGCACCTGTCTCTGACCAGCTCMGCAGGAGTGTGGTACCCTGAACCCAGGTCCAGCTGGGCTGCCTGCGGGCTTGGATCACTCATGGAGGCAGGGCTGGCCTTCTACCCGTAAAAAACTGGACGCAAGAACTCAACAGGGAATAGTCCCCAAAACAATCCCTAGTTAAGCTGCTAAAACAGATTGTCCTTTTTCCAGCTCTCTTGTCAGCCTTGTGCCTCATTTCCCAACCTCAGCCCATTTGGCTGTAGGGTAGCTACTGCRGGCAGAGGAAGGAACAGGCCCACCACAAAGAGGTTACAAACCTGCCCTCAGGGTTTGCTAGTTCCTTCCCAGCCCCTCTACTCATCATGATGACTCTTCTGGCCAGTCCTCACTGAGAGAGACACATGCATAAATGATGCACGATGTTAGAGAGAAAGCCAGGGAAGCCAAAGAGCTACCAATGTTTGTATAAGCATCGTTTAAGCTGTTGGACTGAAAGTCATGGACTCTGGATGCAGAGAAAGGAACGGATGGGGAGAGCCGCAAGGCAGTTCTAGTCACTCCGAGTATTGGGCTGGGTCCTCCCCCGTCTCTGGGTGCAGCTATGCACAGACATCAGCTACAAAGGAGAACTTAAGACAACAGATGGGAAGATTTCAACAACTCTCCTCATCCCTCTCTCACCCCCAGCTTCTTCTCTGAAAAGCTCAAAAACACCAAGTGCTCAGCTGAAATGGTGGCTTGCAGATGGGCACAATGAAAACATTTAGGGTCAGACATACAAAACCATTCCTCCCTTCCCGATCCCCCTCTGTTCCCAAAGTCTCATGCACAAAGAAACAAGGAGATCTCTGTGCTACCATCATGTTGCTTGTAGCAGCTCCCACTGTTGACCAGGTACATCTGCTTGGCAAGGGTTGGTCACCACTCTCCCAGTCTGGTTTTCCAGGCAGAGACCACTGACAAAGTGTTGAATGAAACTGCCTTTCATCTTCCACTTCTGTGAGAAGACAGAGAAAAACATGCTGTTACTTCCATTTCACCAGGGAACTGTGCCTCCAAGCTGGAGGAGAAAGGCTGAGCATAAACCTCAGGTAAACCCCAATGACTGGGGAGACTGAAAATCTGGGTATGGGCAGCATCTCCAAAGCACTGGTTTCCTGTGTTAACGATACCTGGAGTTTGAGTTTAGCTGAATTATAGGGCTAGGTATTCAGAAGCAACTAGAAGGCAAACTCCACAAAAATCAGCAGCTAGTGGCATTTTCAAAAGCGTATTATATTCACAATTTCCCTGCCATTCTTYGTCCTGCATCTCTAGGCATCCAGATACCTGTCAAAACCTGAAACCCTTCTATGGTTTCTTTCCAATCCATAGAAAGCAAAGCATTGAAAGCTCTCCCAACATGGAAAGCAATCCATCCATAGAAAGCAAAAATCACACTTCTTGCTGCTTGACTAGATTGTATCTCTCTCTCTTCCATCTCCCCTCATCTCTCCTCTCATCAAATTCAAGATTTTTATCAGCACTACATTGAAAGCTCTTCATAGCTCTGCACCATTCTCAGCTGGCTCTTTGTAATCTTATCTGTCCTGCCAACATGTCAGTTTATAAGTGTCCATTTGACAGCTTCTCGGTACATATTGCTCTGCTTTCTGCAGTGCTGTCCTCTGGGTCTGCCCCCTTTAGAGCATATCCACAAGGTCCTACATGCAACCYTTTCCTGAAGGTCCACTTTGGTTGTGCTGCTTTCCAGGAAACAAAACATATGTCCTAACCTTGAATTGCAGATTCTGCTGGGAAAGGGCTGTACCCTCCACCCCTGCTGGAAAGAACTGGGACTATTGTGGGTGATAGAGAAGAGAAAAAAGGTAGAAACAAGTCTGTGGACTTGGGCTCTCCCAGGTGAGGCTGTGCCATTTCCCTCCAGTGGGGCACAGCTGAGATCAGCAGGTTATTGGATTGAGTGCTCCAGGCTCCAGGGATTTTCCCATCACTCTTTTCAGTCACACAGATGACCCAGTTAGAATTAGGGTCTGGGTGTTCAGTCAGTAAACAGCTTAGGAATAGTATGAGGATGTTTTGGCTAACCCATGAGACTGATGAAGAAAAAGAAACAGCTTGACAGCACTGATGGACCTCAAGGCTGTTGCAGAAATGATATGCAAAGGGAATAAAAAAATTAATGCAATATCCAGACAATGTCAAAACCTACCAACATTTTAATTCTTGGGTAACACAGCAAACAGATTGCCACATGTTGTGTGGTTTAAGACATCCAGTTATGTTCACATATTGCTGGCAGCTCTCCTCCAAATCTGTGTGCTGGTTATGTTTCTTGGAGGGCAGGGCAGCTGCAAAGCCCAGAGTAATCTGTTGCTCCTATATCAGATATTCCTTCAAGGCTAAATACCAGAGGCAGGATCACTTTGCCAGCACTGCTAGCCCTGACTGACAGGATACCACTAATGGAGAGCTGTTTGTGCAGCAGGAAGAAGCTGGTTTTAATAGGCAAGGGGGCAGAGGAATGTAGTGATGATGGAGAGGAAGATACAATGCAGTCTGTGCACTGCAATGCCCTCACCGGCTGCTGCAACCCAATGCCTACACAGGTCCCAGAGCCATCTGGCTCTCATCTGGCAGAAGTCTCCCTGCAAACAGCTGAGGAAGAGTTAATACCAATAAAGCAGCAGCTGTAATGATGGAGTGGAAAGCAGGAGGTCTTCTCCCCTGGAAAGCAGCACACTGTGTCTAGCTGGTGCGATCTCTGCACAGCGGCCTCCCCACTGTTTCCCAGGGTCACAGACACCTCAGTGAAGAGCCTCTTGACCTTCTCCAAAGCACACCTACTGTGCAAAGGGAAACTCTTCCTTGCCCTCCAGCCTTCCCCTGTTTCTCTGTACTTGTGAATTCCCAGCCTCCTCCTTTGCCTTCTTCTGTGCATGTGCTAGAGAACGCCTGCCAGCCGTCTCTCCCACACACCCCATACCTCACCAGAAGACCCTGCTGTAAAGGAGTATGCTGTTATGAGATTTGAGATGGAGGACAAGGGCAATTACCAAGAGACACTGGTTTTCTTCTCCCCCCTAGCCGTTCAGGAGAAAGCTAGCACCACTGGGAGGCTCGCTCATGTTATTCCTCCAGATCAGAGACCTGCTGCTGTCTCATCTTTCCATGCTGAGCAGGTACCCACTGTGATGTCTGTAGGGAGAGTCTACAGCAACAGACACAGCAGGACACCAGCAAACACTCACCAGAGCACATTTTCTGCAGCTAACAAACTACACCAAATCAATCAGCTTCTCAGTAAATCACACCACTGGAAAGCCCAGCGTTTCAAGTCACCCCGGAACCCTATGTTCAACAGAAAGTGGGGCAAGGATGGGGAAGGGGGAGGAGAAACGCTGAAAAGGTGACAGAGTTGAATATAAGGCTCATCTGGGCTGCAGGGAGGTGCCATGCATGGAGCTATTATAAAGTGCACTGACAGCAAAAGCCAAAGTAGGGCTCCTCATCTCACATGGAAGTGGTATTTTCAGAATGATGGATTCTATCCTTTCTGGTCAGAAACTGTGCTTTGCTGTCCTCCGTGAGATACCAGAGCAACTCTCCTCACTTCACCTGAACCTTTCACAAGACCTCCCTGCCTGACTGCCAGATCACAGGATTACCAAGGACAGCCCAACACCTAACCCTATAGGGACACATCATATCTCAGACCCTTGAGGAGGGTGGGTAGTAGGAATGGGTGGAAACAGGAGATAGGATGCTCGTCTCCCACCATCAGCCACCTCAGAGCTGGGCAACTTAGTCTAAAATAGTCACCTGGTGACATACTTATGGAGGGGTCCAAGGTATAAGCACTTTCTGCGAGGGCCCAGCTTTCTCCACAGACCACAAGGGGAGCCTGGACAGCTAACTTTTAAATGACAGTAATGATGCCCATCTTTAGGAAAAACAAACAAACAGAGCAGACACCTCCTGCATATGCAGCCAAACATTAGAGGGAGTCCTCTCCTCTCCTACACCCAGAGATTATGACTGGCCTGTACTTGGAAGGAAAGCTTTTGGAAGATATAAGCATTGCACAATCTGAAAAATTTTGGCTTGAAAATCTTCCTTGGATTCCCTTTCTTGTGCAGATGGAGATAATACAGTCTACTGGTCACAGCAGGTTTGGAGTGGAGATGGAAAAATAAGAATCCATATTTTCTTTGAAATATTGTGTTTTGATCATTTTCCCCAATGTCGACCAAAAATTTCCCCACTCTTTTGTAAAGCCCTCTCTCCATTTTTATTATCTATCATTGTAAAGTACTCTGAGGTGATTGGATAGAAGCACTCCATTACTAAGAGAAAAGTCAGAAATAGCCAGTCCTCTTCTACGCAATATATACAAGAACTGAAATTGTTTACACTAGTGTAATTTTTCAGGGTAATCAAAAGTCAGGTGCTTCCAGAACAGACAGGTTTTCACTCCTTCTCTTTTCCGATAGTCTATATAAAGTTGCATTTGTCTGCACTTCGGGTAATATGATATACTGAGAAGCAAGGTGGGAAAAATTTCCCAATCACGTCCAAAGGCACACAGGACTTCAAATACTGTTTGTCTCACAAGAAAACTTAGTATCCTCATTTTCAGGCTGGGGTCACATTCCTTCAGCACATTTTAATGAAATATGGCTGCTTAATAGGATCTCTCAGCATGCTTCTTGTTCTGTTGGGAAATACTGTGCCAGTGTGTCTCATTTTCATTCTCTTGTTTTAGTGTCTGACTCTCACTTTGCCTTCTATTTGTCCTCACTATAATACAAATTAAAACACCACTCCCACTGTCATTCAGAGCCAAAACCAAACCTAAAGGCAATAATTTATTGTGCATTCAACTAAAAAATGCTATTCTCCAAATAACATTATGGATAACATCCATCTGGTTTGAAATCTAGTTCTGATTACGCAGAATAGCTCTTGGCTGGTCTTTCATTCAACAGCGCCAGCTGTTGCTGTTGAATGATCAACGGGATCATGGTGCCAAATAGATTTTGTTCCTGGTTCCTTTCAACCCAAGGGAGAATAGTCTGACAGAACCAAAAACCATCTAAATTTTGACCACTGTCTCGTGTCCTCCTACTTGCAAAGTTCTAGACTTATTTTGAAGTAATACGCTAGATACAGCTCATAATACTGTAAAGCCTCCGCTGGAGTATTACATATATGTTAGACGGACTGTTGTTAGCACTCAAAAATACAAAATTATCTGCCCTGTGGACAGGCTTAATGCACAACAGCTGTGTAGCATGGGCACAGATTCAGTATGTTTGAAAGCAGAAAGCAACTTTAGGAGCTGTATGGTGCTGTCATAAGGATCTAACCAATCTGCTTCTGGTGACACTAAAAAATGAAGCCATCAYGTGCCCCATCTTTTGTCAGAAATCTTGCTTTTGCATCACTCAGACATAGACATGAAGTCTAGATCCAGAAAAGTCCAAACGTCTTCCACCACAGACCTCTGATGACAGTGACACCAGAGATGTTCAAAGCTGRGCTTTCATCATGCCGCTGTCTCCTCTTAAGATATTGAATGTGTGATGCACGTTGCCCAGGCTCACCCCCTTCCACTCAGACCACCTACTAGGGGCTCTTGCTTGCCACCTCCACCTCTCTGAAGTAGCTCAACTTCCCTTCCTCCATTCCCACTCAGCCCCTCTGACTTTCTGGGAAGCCCACTTGAACTGAGGAGTGGCTACACCCATGTGTAGTTTGAAAACACTGCTCTCCTCCCAGCACTCACACTTTGGGCTGTGAGTACCCATGGGGGGACAGGCAAGTTGTAGGGCAACTGAGGGATTTTGTTCCCTCCAGCTTTCCTCTTTCATTTCACACTTCAAAGTTTCTGCAGCAGTGACCATTGCCTTGAAACTCAACCTCCCAATTTTCAGGCGCTGGGCTTGGGTGACATCCTAGGCAGGGGGTTCTGCAAGCTGCCAACCCAGGAAGAACAAGACTCCCTCTCTGTCTTAACTCCCTGTTGCCAGAAACATGCCTTGTCAGCCCAGACATACACTCTCAGATGACCCCCATAAAAGTTGTTAGCTTCATTTTCCACTCTAGCTAGGACCTGGCAGAGAAAGAGTCAGTTCCCAAAGTAAGCAGAAAACATTGCATCAGATGCAGGTGGCCCCTCTAGAAAAGAAATGGAGGAGAGAGAATGGGACAGTTTGCAAAGATGACTGACTTCGAGCTATTTAAAATCCAATATCAGTATTAACAACAATTACTGTTGTCTTTATGGAAGGAGGGGACCATAACAACGTTCCCCAAGAACACAAAAAACTTGAGCATTGCAAGTAGAACTGGCTTTATAAGTAGAAACCTGAAATGGGAGTTTGGGACTTCAAAAAAACCCCTAACATTTCAGAGCATTTCAACCCAAATTAGATTAAAAATTCAAATACACTTCTCCCACCTCATCCCCATCTCACCCCTTCAGCCGTAAGGTCGTGCTTCAAATCAGTCTCTAATTATTTGAAATGCTTAAACAAAATCCTTGCTTACAGCCAGTTGGATAAATAATCTGCTAGGTCAAGTCCTTGATTTAAGTGCAGTTTGTTCACATAAGGTAATGGAAAACAACAGCTCACATCCTTAGGTGTGTGTGCATGTCTTTATAATGAGCCTGTATATAATCAACATATCAAGGCTCAGTGAATCCTATTCCAGCAGCAGAATGAGCCTGCTTGTGTTAGTGTGGATTAATCTCTCTTCTGGCTAATAGGGCTTGCACTCCACCCCCCTTCAGGGGACCCTTGTCCTTCCATGACAGGGGAGGCAGGGAAAGACAGCTGATTTTGGCAGCTGCTAGAGTCCTCTCTGCTGCAAGGGAGGAAAATGCTGCAAGGCACCTAAGGGGAAGCTAAGTGACCTAATTACACAGCAAGGGGGTGAGTGATTACCAACAAGAAAAAGGAGCAGGCAGACACAGCCCAGCTGGGATATCCTTGCAAGGCTAAYCCGAACTCAAGAGTTTTCCCAGCGTATCCACTCTTCAAGACATTTCTGCATTAACCAACCCTCCAGAGGAAAGTCTACACAGGCTTTCCATAAATGGGCAAGACTGGATTTCAGTGCTTTCTTTCAGGAAGAACTAAATTCAGAGATTCGTATAGCATTAAAAAGTACTGACAAAAAAGGATGTTGCTGAGGACTGGTAGCAAGCTGAGCCGTCTCCTACCTTTGGGCTATCAAAACAATAGATGTGTCAGAAAACACAGAGCCAGTATAGCCTTAGATGACAGAAAATGTGTTCTGTCTTGGTGTAGAGGGAAGCACAGGAACTAGGAATGAAACAAGCCCAGTCCACTGTCTGCCAGTGCTGTGTTGTCACCTGTTGTGTTTTGCCCAGTTCTGATAAAAAGGCACATCACATCTCTGTGAGGGCACCCTGGCCATTGCAGAGGCCATCTCTGTGCTGTAAGGCAAAATGACTTATGTGTCCTGACAGATCAGGGATGCGCATCTTGGAAACAGCATAAGAGTCACAAAGCTGCATTTTGTTGGGAACACTGCATTTTGTTGGGAACACTGCTGCTGTGTATTTTTCCTCAGGGAGCAGTTTGGGTGGAACATATGGTGCTTTATATCGGTCGGTATTTCTCAAATGAGTTGCACACACTCAGTTTTAAAGGTCTGTTCACATGTCCAAAGACAGCACAAAGAACACAGTTCTCTCACTTCTAATTAAGTAAACAAATGATAGCACACACCGCCCTTCCCTTGGGTATCTCAAAGCATTTGCTGCTTATCTACCCCTCTCTGATGCTGTGCTCCATCCATGCACTGATCCAGCTGAACATAACTGTATCCAAGGAGCGAGGTCAGGGTGCTACTGAGCTGGAGCTAACCGCACTGCTGAGGGCCCAGGCAGAGCAGACACCCACATACTAGTGTGGTCTGTGCTCCCTGCTTTGGTTGCGGGCAATCTCATACATCCGAGCTTATGAAACACACCAGAGAGGAAGATGGAGAAGATGGAAGGGACTTTTATACACTTTGATAGATACTACTGCAGGCTGCACTGATGTAGGAACACTGGTATGTGGCAATGGAGGGATTAAAAACAGGTGCACAGTTACCTACCTGTCTGCCGTCTTTTTGATTGCAGGCTTCCAGTGTGATTTGAGAGCCAGTAGAGAAGGAGGTAATGGAAAGACACTTGTCCTGCTGTCTAATTAGAGGGTCACTGAATACCCACTCCTTTGGCATAAGAAAAAGAAAGGTTCCATTAGGATCATAATGATGATCAGATGAGGGAGAAAGAGTTTTTTCTATCAGGCATTTCAAAAACTTGTATCCTTTGTTCAACTCTTAGCAAAGGCTCCCTGGGAAGACCATGGCAGCAGTCTTCACCTGATCAGAAGTTTATACTCAGGCTTGGTGCATCATGACTACTTCAAAGTCTGCAGCTGGCTCCCCTGACCATCTGAGCTGTCTGATTAACCTTGGATCCCATGCAACTCCCTGCTCTGCAGCTTTACAGATTTAGGCCTACAAAGTAGGGAGGACCCCGCCCCCTGACTTACATGACATGCAACTGCTTCTCCATATTTTACATAGCAGACATGTTCTGTAACAGCTAACTGGGACCTATAGRTTGTCAAGTGAAGCAAAACACATGCAAGCATATCCATGGGCTAACATATATCACCAGCACACATAAAGCACAAGCCACTTCATTTTTCCCTCCTCTCACTAGATGGATACTCGATGCAATCAACTATTATTATTATACTTTCCCCAAGGAAGAAATACAAAATGCAGTAAGTTTCAGAGATTTCAAATGGTAATGACATGGAACAATGAGTCAGATTAAATGGCATGTTGAACACTGGCTGCAAACTGGTTTCCAACAGTTAACAGATGTGAATATGTATTTTCTGGCATAAAATATCCTACTGTGACCCTTAGCTTTCTCAAGCTGCTTCCCTGCTGCTTTCAGGCATAAAAGAAGAGGCTGAGTGCAGATCCTCAGCTGGTATAAACCAGCACAGCTCCACTGCAGTTAGGAGAGCTGCACCAAATTACTGCAGCTGGGGTCTTGGCTATTTAAACTCTGTTTGGGCTTTATACTGAAATGCATCTGTAAAACAGCACAATTCCAGCCATCTGCAGCTACAGCTGAACTGGCAGACCAAGGAACGTTTCTGATCCTGGGAAAATCTCTTACCCACGTGCCAGGGTACTAGCCAAACACACCCCAGGACCAGTTCTCATGGGTTGGATGATGAAGCAGAGCACATCCAAGCAACGGTCTGAGTGGGAACAGCTACATGACTCAAACCTTGGCCATACACCTACTGCACAGACTAGTCACACCCCTGAGCATTCAAGCGCTACCTGTTGCCTGTGAGTGATGAAAACCTTCCCGCTCTATGCCTGACTGCTGGGTCTGTTGAGCCAACAGAGCTCTAAGAGACAGGCACAGCTTCTTTTTCTGCTTACTATTAAAATCATTAACAGGGCCAAATTCTTCCTTCCTTCACCTCTGTACAAACCCACCAAGGCCAAAGATGCCTTTTCATTCACTGGTAATAAAAAGGGCAGAAGCAGGAGTAAAGCACCAAACTGAAGCCTGCCTTACCTGAGTGACAGGTGGATTGTTCACTGTTCCTTTACAGATTCCAATGCCAGCCAACATATTCCCTGTGGTATCCTGTGCCCGAGACTCCAGGCAGTTTCCTTCTTGTTTAATTATTCCTGGAATCAGCTCCTTTTCAGGAACCCTTGAAGTAAAATGGCAGTTGAGTGGCACTTCATACACAGAAATGTCCAAAGCACACACACATCTAGAAGCGTGTAACTGGCCCCTTACTGAAACATAGTCCCCTTTATTTGACAGAAAATGAATAATATCATGCTAGCTATCCACTGGAAATGCCTGGAGGAGGCAAAAGTCAATGGAGAACTTGGTCAGAGGGCTGGTACCCTTTTGTTTCAGAAGGCATAAGGTGCTTTAGGTGCACCCCAAGCGTTTCAGTGWGATGTCTCTTCTGAGAGAGGCCATTGCCAGTAAAAAGCCATATCCACACTGATTTATCCTGCTTCTGCCTCCCCCTTTTCCAGAGTCTTCCCACCAGTGCTAGCACATATTCACTGTCTCATTGGTAGTAATACAGGAAAGATCTGTCAAGGCCAGACTACAGCTGGATGTTTTAGCCTCGACCCATGTTAGCTACAGACTTCGCTTGACTGAGATGTAAAGATGTGTTGCCAGGGTGTGTTACCTAGCAAGTGCTAACAATACAGCTCTACCCAGGCTACCTCCCAGCAGAGCAATGCCACAGCACTACTGCATCCTGACCCGGGGCAGGGGAAGCCACAGGCACAGCTGGTTCTGGCATTCACCGGGGCTTTCTCTGAACCACCCGCACCTCTGCACTGAGGCTGTCCAGCTCTACTTAGCTCAACCACCTCCAGGCAGAGCATCCAACAGGCAGAGACCAAGCCTTAACGGGGAGGGATGTAGTGCTCTGGCACTTGTCTACACCCCCACCTCTGAAAACACCACTGTTGCACATCTCTGAGGGACAGCTGTATGGGGCAGAGCAGAGGGCTCCCAGAGGCAGGAGCAACAAACCTTTTGCAGAGTTGTTGTGATGATACAAGCCAGGAAATCACAGGAGGTTTCTCACCAAAAAGAAGAACAGAGGAAAACCTTTTCCAAGCATAAGTCTCTCTTTTGCCCGCTGCCGCCAAGGCTCAGTTTCTTGTTGTGACCCACCTCCCAGATCCTTCAGAGCTTTCTATAAGCGGAGAACTGACTCACTTGAGCTCGGGGTAGACATTCTCCAGATACCACTGGAAGGATTTACAGTTCAGTTTGCGTCGCTGCTCCACTCGGTCTGCAACACTGGAAACACAGGCAGGTTGTTGAGGATAAGGTAGTGAACAGGAGGGAAGGGAACAATGAAGATCAGCCAGGAGTTGTGAGGGAGACTATATGACTTTTCCCCCTTACTCATTCTCCCACCTAGTTGTTGCTGGGTTCAGAGCACTAGTAGTGACCTGAGGTGAAAAGGAGGAGAGAGACAAGTGGCAGGAAACAGAAAAGACAGACATAAACACCTTCAGAGAGCAATTCTTGCACTTCCTTTGGCTCAGAACGATGGCAGGACCCAGGTCCTAGTGTTAAATAATACATCGCAGAAAAACTACTGTAGGACCATGAAAGCGTTTCTGCCTCTGGGTGCCCCTGTAGAGGCATACCATGAAACTTGCACAGCCATCAGCTCCTGAAAAGGCCTTGAAAGTGTTGGTGCTCAGATATATACAAATGGTTAATCTGTATGTGCTAGAGGTGAGGGAACATGGCAGCAGCTCTAGGCTCAGGTTGGGTTTCAGACCTAAAGAACATAATTATTTGTTCTTAGGCAGTTTTGGGAAAGGGGAGGAGTATAAGGGGAAATTAACTCAGCATCCCGGTAACTGTCTGCTGCAGCAGTCCTCCCACTGCTGATTTGCTTGGCTTTAGCTGGCTGAAGAAGAGGACTTCCCTCAAGCAGTCCTACTGAGCTTACACTAGGGCCCCTCCTCTTCAAGCTATACCACTACATTTTCTGTTGGGAAGGACTTTCAACTGTACCGACGCTCCTTGCCATCCTCAGCCCAGAGAGGCCACTGTACTGCCCATACCTCAGAAGAGTGTACTTAGATCCTATATTCACATCAAAATTGTGGGGAAGGAGGGTCCATTTTAGGCCCAGTTGACAGTGATGGTGTCAGAGGCATTTGCATTCTAAAATCTAGATTTAATGCAGGTTCACAGGGCTGTTACTACAGGTCAAGAAATTGCCTGAAATCAAATCCTACAGCTCTGCTCCAGCTCTTATTCAGCTGATGCTGCCAGTAAAGCCACTAGGAAGTCTGTGTGAACAAGAACTGCAGGCTTTGGCCCTAAAACACATTAGCAATATATCCATGTCCAATATGCAATAGTCCGGTTTCCTTCACAAGCAGCAGGGTTACTTGCTATTTGGCCCCAGCCCAGCTGCTGCAGTCAGTTCAAAGACAGATAAATTAGGTAGGCAAAGCTATTTGTACAAAAATATGTAATGCATCATGATAATAAAGCACGATGTATAACAAAAAAGTGTGTGTGGATCAGACCAAATCTGCTTGTCATCAAATAAGCAGGAGGTGCATCATTACCCAGTGCATGTAGCTACACATTTGAGATACAACGACATTTGCCAAGTCCTTAAGCTGATACAACAACAGTCACTTGTTCACAGGCAGATATAACCCGCAGATGTAACCCACAGATATACACCACTCCTGGGATTTTTTACGTTTATTTGGGAGTTATAGGGGTTTGTTAGCACAGAGAGCAAGCTCTCCCCTCATCCCAGGTTTTGGTGTCCATCACTGATTTCTGGGTCACAAAGAACACTTAAGCCCATAACAGCAAATCCTATGGGGCCTGGAGACAGCTTTAGCAAAGGTGCTGTAAGGAGCACAATTCTGCACAGAAGTGGGCTCAGCAGGTGCTGGAGACGAGTCACAACCAGATTGTGTTTCTAAATGAGATGTCTCACCATTGGCCATGCTCTCTCCTGCCCTACAAACCAGGCAAATCACCCATTCACTCATCAGGAAAGAGGGGAGTGCACCAAGTGCAACCCACCCCATGTGCCAGCTAGCCGTGCTTGCCCCAGGATTCTGCATCCACACAGGAACTTTGGATCAAGCTCCAGACCAGCTGCATGCTCTGTTAGAAAATATTCTTATCTATCCACTTAAAATGTCTGGCCTTTTAATTTCATTACAGATCCCTTCGGCCTTCTGCTAACAAATGATTTATGCAGGGTTACTGGGGGAAAAATAAAGTGAATTAGAAGCAAACCTTGTTAGCCAGACACTCAAGCTGCAACCTCCCTGGCAAGCCAGCCATTCAGAGCATCTCTGTTTCCCACACTTAGCCCCAGAGAAGATCCAAAAACTATTTTTTGCTAGCAAGGGGCTTACCAGAGCCCTCCTACAGAGGTTTGGGGGCAGCTTACCTTCCAAACGACTTCCCAATGGCAGATGGCCGGGCCTCGTAGTAGTACTGCTTGTATTCATCCATCCACACCTCTGCTGTACGCTTGGTGTTCCTGCATGGGGATGAGGAGATGCTTTGCTGAGTGCTGCTGGAGAACCTGCCCTCCCAGCGAGCAGGCACTGGGTGGGCAGACCCAAGACCTCTCTGCCAGGAGGGAATGGGGGACAGTCCCAAACATGAAACATAGTGGGCAGTACAGATGGATATAGATTGAATGTGTTAAGTCTACAAAGCCTTGCAAGGATGCTTCAGTTCAGAAGTTAAAATTTTAACAGCCATAGTTTACCATGATTTTTTCACACATGTTCCCTCTGCAGAGACACCTGGACTGCCTGTCACCATCACCCTCCTTTACAGTACCCCTTTCCCCAGATTAGAATAACACCACAGAATAATTCAGCTTGGAAAGCACCTCTAGGTATCACCTGGTCCAACCTCCTGCCCAAAGCAGACTAGCTTCAGGTTAGGTCACGTTGTTCAGGCTCTTGTCTGGTCGAGTTTTGAAATCTCCAAGGACGGAGATTTCACCACCTCTCTGGGGCCCTGTGCCAGTGCTTAACTGCTCTCATTGTAAAGCACTTTTTGTCTCATCTTTTTTCTCTTCCCATCTGTCCTGCAGTGGAAGTTGTCTTTAGGGGTTGTCTCAGAGCACATACAGCTCCATAGGAGCTCTGGACTCAAAAGCAGCTCAGAGACAACAGAGATGACCAAGGACTGCTGATACACAGGCACGTGTCATAGGGCAGTATCCATGAACAGCCAGGGTCTCTCTCTGGGATACTGCTCCCCACCTCCATCGCAGACTGAGGAAGAACAAGACGCACTAATACAAACAACAGAGATGGGAACAGGTTTTGTTCACAGAAAACGGCAACTCATCCTTTCCTTGAGAACAGATGCTCAGCCACAAGTGTTCTCCTCTGTCATCAGGCAGAAAGACAACAAAGAATTCAGGCTTACTTAGACATGCCCAACATCAAGGCGACCTGGCTGCTACCAGGAGCTACCCAACACCTACTTGATGTAAGTCAGTGCATTGCCCTCAGGGAAGTCATAGGGATGGCGCTTCCTGAACACGTGTCCCACTCGACTGCAGGGAACGATCTCCAAGCTGCCACCGCACATCCACACTCGGAAAGAGAGCTCTGGAAGAGACCCCAAGAGTCATACAGCTGCAGGCAGATCGGCAGCATTTCCAAGAAGGGCAACATCAGCAGTGTGCCTGAAAACCTTGCCCCTCTGCTCTAGATGTATGGCCTGCAACAGCAAAACCACGAAAAGCAATGCCATGGTGAGAGTGGAAAAACTGTCCTCCCTTTGTTAAAATGGAGGTAACCCTTGTGGCTCAGAGACTTCCTAGCCTTCTCCAGTCTCACTCCTCTCTTTGGTCCCCCGAGCATTTCAGTGAGACACCTTTCCCTTTAACCAGGTCCTTGTGGTTGCTGTCAGGCCTTCAGGATGGCATTTGGCAACAGACTGAGATCACCCCCACACCCACCTTGTTTTGGACTTCTGTAACTTTCCAGTCCCGCACATGGATGGAAGAAAAAAACAATAATTCACCGTGTAAAGCAAATCATGTGAGGAAGAAAGGGAGTTTAGGAGACGAGGAGAAAGAAGAGAACAAGATGAGGGCATAGGAAGTTAGTCAATGTCTAGAGCAGAGTCTTCTCCCTCATACCTCCATGTTATCCATCCTACAATATCTTGGTGTTCTTGTTCTGCTCGGCTATGTTAATTAAAAAAAAAAAAAAAAAAGTGGATGACTGGGTTACAGTTTGTCACCAGTTGCCTCTGCTGGGGGAGCTACTGAGAGCAGAAATCAGTCTAATASTGTGACTATAAAAATATGGAGAGAACCCTGCTACTTGAAGAAATTCAGTTGGTCCTGAAGCTAAATTCAACATTTTGTTAAAGGATTAGAAGAATATGGGGCTTTGATGTACGGGTGCTTATTTGCATCACAGAAGAGATGTGACCTCGCTCAAGCTTACGGGTCTGTCCTCGCAAATTTAATCACTGCCACACCGGAGGGGGTTTCCACTTGCATTTCATGTGGCAGTGAGAAGAGAAAAAGGAAGAAGGAAAATGAAAATTAGCTGGATAGTTTGGTAGTCCTTACCAAAAGGGCTTCAGATTGTGTAGACTGATTACTTCAAAAACCTTACTGAGTTGGGATCTCCCTCCAGTAATGCCTGAATTATGGGGCTCTGATGTTTAGAAATTAAAAAGAAATTACRTATCCAGATCTAATGGCTGTTTCAAAGCATGTACACACACTAACATCTTCCCAACCTTCATCCTTCTCCATAGCTTTCCTCTCTAGCTCCTGGGAAAGGTTGTTCAAAGAGTGTGTTTGGGGTGGGGAAGATGGTGTATTTAATCTAGCTTCTAAGTAAAAAAACATTTTATTAGACTGTATTTTGTGGCATTTCTTACTAGCTCTTGTCTCTCCCTGACTCTTTCCTAGAGCTTATTATTTTCAGTCTCTTTTCAACAGGGAGTTCCAGCTTCGAAGAGAGGAATGGCTTTAAAAACACAAAAAGGGCCAAGACATAAGTTTCTGTCTGGTGGTGTGTCCAGCTGGCATTTGCTCTCCTGGAATGAGGTTCTGACTCACTCCGGCCTGTAACAAAAACAAAACTCTCAATCTAGCATGTGTAACTTAAAGTGATGTCCATTTCCCAAGAGAGGATTCCTCGTGCCATATTGATATCTTAGACACACAGACAGACTGCATGTCCAGGTTTGTAAATGACAGAATTCTTTAAAGAAGGGGCAAACGAATGCAGATTTTGGGCACAGAAGAGAAAATGGAGATCAAACATAGCTTATTAAGGACTTTCATCCATCCTCTGATGGAAAGCATAGGAGAACTTTTTGCTGTATATTTTCCAGGACGTGACCTACTCCATATGTGTTTTAAATGACTTAACCACTGTGGCTTTTCTCCATCACAGTGGAAAAAAAGGGGTTTACCAGCTCACATCCAGCTGGAAGGCTATTTAGGCAGCTAGTAATTGCTGCCTGATCATTTCTGTGTACCTGCTGTGTGCGTAGAGCTTGTCTGGCTCTGTGCCCTTCCCATACATTCTCTTATCCTGGTTCCTCACAGGAAAAAAGTTTCAAAGAAGTTGTTTATTAAAAATTGCCTTCGTGGGTGTCCTGGTTTCAGCTGGGATAGGGTTAATTGTCTTCCTAATGCTGTGTTTTGGATTTAGYATGAGAAGAATGTTGATAACACACTGCTCGCTAGGCCATACACAGAGGACACTGGTTCCTCATGGGTCCCGTGCCCACCTAGGGGTTTTGTATCCACCCCTTATTCTATACCATCTACGTCATGCTCGGGTTTCACATTTTCCAATACATTCTAATTAATCACCACCACTTTTCTTGTCTTTTGATATATACACACAGATACCATTCCCTTAATCTATGGGCCATCCCTCTAAAATTCCAATGAGTTCATTTAGTCCATGACTTTGGGCTCCATCTGTCATAACAGTCTTTCAGGGCAGAAGAGATGGTGTGTGGTGTTGGATTGTTGCATGCTGAAGCCAGTTTCGGTTCCATTATTGCTGCGCTTATCCGGTTCTATCATCGTTGCATTTTGCTCAGTTTCATCAAAGTTCATTCTTCATTAATCTGGGTGATTTTTTACTGCAATACCATTGATATGACATATAGCAACCATAGAAGTGATGATATACAATATTATATAGCAATTAACATCATACAATTCAGTTCATTRGCTATTCTCACCCAAAATCAAATCCCCTTGAGGTACACATCAGACCTCCCCGTCTTTTCGCATTACCCACCAAGTGCACCCAGGTCCTTCAGCAAAAGCAATCCCACGAATGGGTTTTCCCTTGCCCAAGGCAGGAGTAACTCAGATTGTCTTCCCCAGCATATTTTTTATGTGCACTACAGGGACTTTATCCCCTTCTACAGTACATAAAAGTTTTGATTGGGCAGGGCCAGCTCGATTGAAAGATCCCCTGGTGTTGACTAACCAGGTGGCTTTTGCTAAATGTGCATCCCAATGTTTGAATGTCCCACCACCCATTGCTCTCAGTGTAGTCTTTAACAGTCCATTGTATCGTTCAATTTTCCCGGAGGCTGGTGCATGATAGGGGATGTGATATACCCACTCAATGCCATGCTCTTTGGCCCAGGTGTCTATGAGGGTGTTTCGGAAATGAGTCCCGTTGTCTGATTCAATTCTTTCTGGGGTGCCACGTCGCCATAAGACTTGCTTTTCAAGGCCCAGGATAGTGTTCCGGGCGGTGACATGGGGCACGGGATATGTTTCCAGCCATCCGGTGGTTGCCTCCACCATGGTGAGCACATGGCACTTACCTTGGCGGGTTTGTGGGAGTGTGATATAATCAATCTGCCAGGCCTCCCCATATTTATATTTCAGCCATCGTCCTCCATACTAAAGAGGCTTTATTCGCTTGGCTTGCTTGATTGCAGCACATGTTTCACATTCATGGATAACCTGGGCAATAGCGTCCATGGTCAAGTCCACCCTTCGATCA
>JAYKAV010002861.1:667705-815796 GCA_035582835.1 Phoebastria nigripes | reverse complement strand
CCGGTGCACCATTGTAGTAGCAATTGGCACCTGTTGTTCTTCAACCTTCAGCAACCCCACAACAGAAGGGTCCTCTGAGAGACCGGGCAAGGTGSACAGCTGTTTAATTTCCTCCGTCTCCAAGGCAGCTACACCAAAAGCCCACCAGTACCCTTTTGGGTCCTTGAAATACCCTCTCCTGAGGTAGTCTATGCCAAGGATGCACGGAGCCCCTGGGCCAGGCACGATGGGGTGCTTTTGCCACTCATTCCCGGTTAGGCTCACTTCGGCCTCCAACACAGTCAGCTCTTGGGACCCCCCTGTCACTCCAGAAATACAAATGGGTTCTGCCCCTTTATAGTTTGATGGCATCAGGGTACACTGTGCACCGGTGTCTACGAGAGCCTTATACTCCTGTGGGTCTGATGTGCCAGGCCACCGAATCCACACAGTCCAGTAAACCCGGTTGTCCCTTTCCTCCACCTGGCCGGAGGCAGGGCCCCTCTAGTCCTGGTCATCGTATTTGCTATCCACTTCTTCTAAGTATGAATCAGGAGACCCTTTAATAAGATCGGAAGTGGAATCAGCCCTTCTGCGCTGTCTGGGGAACTGCTCACTGGAGACTGGAGCAGCAGTTTTTCTGGAAGAACCCCCTTTTGTGATTGTTTTTCCTTGCAATTCACGTACCTTTGCCTCTAGGGTCAAGGTAGGTTTCCCATYCCACTTCCTTATGTCTTCTCCGTGGTCACGCAGGTAAAACCACAGGGTGTCCCGGGCTGTGTATCCACGATTTCTTCTCTCTTGCGCAGAGGGACACTTACTCCTAATGGCTGAGATACTGGCCCATGCAGGTGGGGAGCAGGACATATCCTCTTTGAGTTGCTGAAACTCCCGAGACAGTTTCTCCACAGCAGAGACACAGGCCCGTAGGGAGGAGGAGAGACTTTCTTTGTATTGCTGGAGTYGGCCAGCCARTTSATCCACCGTTTGTTCCTCTCCATCTTTCCAGGCCATTACTGCCAATGAGTGCGCTCCGTACAAACTTCCGCCACATGGGTCGGGTGCATCTGACTTCATCTGGATCTTTGGGTAACTGCTCATTGTTCAGGTCATCATAAATCACCTCCAGCATGGATAATTCCCTCAGGTACTGGATACCTCTCTCCATGGTGGTCCACTTGCCTGGGTGACATAGAACATCTTCCTTGAAGGGATACCTTTCCTTCACACCTGACAGGAGTCGCCTACGGAGGCTGAGGACTCATGCCCCTTGCCCAATTGCTTTGTCAATGCCCCCTTCCCTAGAAAGRGATCCCAGCTGCTTGGCTTCCCTACCCTCTAGTTCCAGGCCACCGGCCCCATTATCCCAGCATCGGAGCAGCCGGGTGACAATGTGCTCGCCTGGACGGCGGCTGAAATCTTTTCGCATATCTCGCAGCTCACTCAGGGATAGGGATCGGGTGGTTACCAACTCATTTACRGGTTCTGCCTCTTCCTCCTCCTGTTCTCGTGATGGCCCTGGTTCATCTTCATCCCTTACTAAATGAGCTGACTTTCTTGTGTACTTTCTTTTTTGTATAGGGGYGACTGACACCGGCACAGGTTGGTTCTCTGTTGCAGGGGGTGGAGTGGCTGCCGTGCCTGCTGCCGGGGGTGGGGTAGCTGCAGGGTCCGTTGTTTTGTCGGCAGATCCAGGGACCCTTTGTTCCCCTTGAGGGTTCTGAATAGTGTTAAACAGGGCTCGGTAGGCATGGGCCAGGCCCCAGCACATTGCAGTGATTTGTGTCTCCCTAGAATTGCCAGGGTGACAGCATACTTTTCCCAAATATTCTACTAATTTTTCAGGATTYTGCACTTGTTCRGGGGKGAAGTTCCAAAACACTGGGGGTGCCCACCGTCCTAGGCATTTGCCCAYGCTATCCCACACACCTTGCCACTCATAACTATCCAGCCTTGGGGCAGATCTCTGCATGATATTCTTAAATTGCTTATTAACCTTAGACAAAACCAAAACAATATTCCCAAGCAATACCAACAGGTGTATCTTAACTACCCAGGGATGTTTGAGGTACTGACAAGTTGTTGTAACAAAGGAGAAAACATAGAGGATGGTGCCATTCTGTATTTCCTCCTTAAAAAGCTCCTCAGAGGAAGAGGTATAATTACTAATTGTCTCCAAGAGGTGGTACCCAAAATACAGTAGCGGCTTCAGTACAACACCCAGATACCAAATAATGCCCAATGCCAGTGTTTTAATAACAAATCTCCCCGGCAAAACATCACTAATCACTGCAGAGCACAGCAGACTACAGAAACCAACACCAATCTTTAACATGTACAGCAAAAACAAGAGCATGATGCAGGTCAGATAAACTAATATGGTGGCCAACGACTGTTAACAGATATAAATTCCTTAATATGCTCTAGTTAGTCTGTTGTTATCTCAAACCCTTCGAGCCCCACGTTGGGCACCAAAAAGGACTGTCATGGTTTAACCCTGGCAGCACCTAAACACCACGTAGCCGCTCGCTCAGCCCCCCACTCCGGTGGGATGGGGGAGAGAATCGGGAGGGCACGAGTAGGAAAACTCGCGGTTTGAGATAAAAACAGTTTAATAATTGAAATAAAACAAAGTAGAACAGTAATAGTAACAGTGATAACAACAACAACAATAACAACAATATACAAAGCAGGCGATGCACAATGCAATTGCTCACCACCCACCGAACCGAACGAGAGCCCAGGACCCAGCCCCCCCACACACCCTTAGTTTTTATACTGAGCATGACGTCACATGGTACGGAATACCCCATTGGCCAGCTGGGTCAAACACCCCGGCTGTGCTCCCCCCGCCAGCTTCCCCTGCACCTGGCAGGGCACGGGAGGCCGAAAAGTCCCTGGTGCAAGCACCACCCAGCAGCACCCAAAGCATCAATGGGCCATCAACGCTCCTATTATACCAAACCCAAAACACAGCACACCCTCCCCAGCTACTGGGAAGAAAGTTAACTCTGTCCCAGCCGGAACCAGGACACTTGCTTAATATGAAGGCAAGTCTCTGGGCACTGAGCGGTCTTCTGAACAGAGACACAGCAAGCTCCAACAGAAAAACTGAGAAATGAAATACGTAGGTGCTCACATACCAGCAGACTCTTGGGGTTAAGCTTTCCACCACCTGCATGCATCTGCCAGATTTACCTTGGGTACCTATGTACAGTGAGGCCCTGTGCTGTGTAGAGGTACTCTGAGAACAGCATGAGATCTAACAGTAACGTGGAGTTAAAATATACCATCATTGTCAAGGATTCTATCTTCCTTATAACTTCTGACTTGTCCAATACCCACAATTTTTGTTTCTTTCTTCTCCTGAGACAATGTATACTGACATTCAGTGCTCAATCATTCCCCTCTCAATAGGCAGGATAATTATCAGTCTTTTCCTCCCCAATGTACAGGGTTATCTTCATGTATTTGAAAGTTGTTCACCTGTTCAAACATAAATGGGTAGAATATTGAACACTGTAGCACGAGACACGGAAGTTGCTAATATATTTTCCATTTTCACCCATTCCCCTCTGCCTTCCTAAATCTTACATTCAGCAACTTGCAGGTAGCAGAATTTAATTACTGAAACACATCAATCACTGGTTTTAGGTCCATTGTGAAAAGCAAATTAGATTTCCTTGTCTATTTCAAAGGCCTTTCCTTTGTTTTGCAATAGAAATGACATAGCACAGGCATGAAAAGTGCAGATAGAAAAAAGACAAAAGAGAAGAATTGGACTGTGAACATAAAGGGCATATTTATACTAACGGACACAAGAACACCTCTGGAATTGGGACTTTATTGCCCTGATACATAAAGGCACATTAGTTAGTACATAGGTCAATAGGAGTTAAATGCAGTCTAGCAAATGCATTAATGTAAAAAAAAGAAAGCCCAAGAATCATAGAATCATAGAATCATTTAAGTTGGAAAAGACCTTTAAGATCATCGAGTCCAACCATTAACCTAGCACTGCCAAGTCCACCAGACTTGAAGAAACCTCCCTTTGCTAGGGCATTGCTAATCAATGAACACAAGAATAGCCAAACTGGTGAGAACCAAGGTCGACAGGAGACAGGGTTTGAGGTTACAGCTGCCATAAGGGGGTAAACTAGGGAGGACTAAGCAAAAGGCAAGAATAGACTATACCCCTCCATGATCCTTTCCCAGCCACCACCTATTTTCACCTCAGGGACTTCCTGGGTTAAATCTGGCTTCTGTGTAGTTGGTATTCCCCAACGTATCTCTCTTCCATTAACCTGTCCAGTCTCTCCTTGGTCCCCTCTAAACCTTCAGTATTCACTGCATCCTTTGGCAGGCAGTATCACTGACCTATTACCTGCTGCATGAAGAACAATCTACTTCTGTTTGTTTTGAAGCTTGTTCCTACTATCTTACTTTGATGATCCCTAGTACTTATAGTGGAAGAGACAGTGAACCATCAACCCCATCCCTTCTCTCCACCTTGCTCCTGATTTTATAGCCCTCTAGCATGTCCCCTGTAATTTGTCTTTTTTCCAGAAAGAAGAATCTTAGCTTGCTTAGTTATTCCTCGCACAGCACATGTCCCATATATTGATAGCCCTTGACAATCAAGGGCAATTGAACCTTTTTCCAGTTCTACTATATTCTTTCTGAGATGAAAAGAACAGAACAGTACAAAGACATAGACGCGCCATGCATTTATATAACGGCATAATGATGAACTCCGTTTTGTTCTCTATTGCTTTACCAATAGTTCCTAACATTTGCAATTTTGTTGTTGTTGTTGTTCAGTGATGAGCACTGGGCTGTCATTTTCATGGAATTATCGATTGTATCCCCAAAGTCTCTCTCCAAATTGGTAAAGGTTAGGTCAGAACCCCTCATTTTACAAATGAAATTAGGGTGATGTCTTTCCTACATGCATCACTTTACTTTGACATGCATTTAATTTCACCATCTATCCAGGTTGTGCAAAGCCACATTTTCATTCAGATGTGTCTTTTCAGTCATGTTCCATTCTTAGCAATGTTTCAATAGCTGCTAGGAGCACAACACACCACAGCCTGCACACAGAAGCTGGTATCTCCATTGCTCCATTCAGTAGGACACCTCCAAACTGTGGTGTCCTACTGAAACATCAGTGTGAGCAAAGATGAGACATGGAGTCCCAGGAAAAAAATTTGGACAGGGAGATACAAGAATGAAGCTGAAAGAGCTTTCTGTCTGTCAGCCATTAACAGCTTACCTCTTGGGGAATCTAAACTGTAACTTGTTCAGTGATTTTATAAAGGAGAAGGTGAAATTCAGCATCTCTGCGCGCACATGGAAGTCTCATCTAAGGTCTGGAAATCAAAAAGAGGAAAAAACATTTAAAGGCTTAGGGTCCTTACAATGAAGTTTCCTCTGGGCATATCTAGCCCTTGCCACTGCTTTCCTTGTAAAACTTGATAGTGTTTTTTATTGAGATTAGAGGAAGTGTTTATTACACCATTATAAATTGGAATTTTTTGCAGCCACGATAAACAAAGGGCAGAAGATCACTAGGGAAACTACTGGTCAGACACGGAACAGAGATCTTGAACTTGTTTATTCTGAGTTTAGTGAAGAGACATTATCATATATGGTTTTATAAGTTTGTGTGAACTCACGGCACTTTGTTGATCACGGTAATGCAGACCAATCCTATGAACCAAATTCTGTTTGAAAGCATGATCTGGTTTCTGGTCCTAATTTTAGGTGTTGTCTGCAAGGATATTACCACTTACTTACTTACATATTTTTCTTCTTTTTTTGCTCATATCCACTAAATGTCTCGCCCAAAAGACCTGGGAAGGGTATATTGGAGGTCTATTTTCCACTGTTGTATGTATAGTTATTTTCCCTACATTTCGCCTCCAGATAAAGTACTTCCACTATAAAATTCCACCAGAGAGCTTTGTGACAGAGTTTAAATGTTGACAGCTCATGCAAAGAGAATTACTTTGCAACAACTGTTGCAAAACAATTTTTTCACCCAGTATAGCTGTCTTAACCAAATTCCACTGTGCTTTTCTAAACGCCTTCCTCCCTCTGTCCTGTCCCCCACATGCTTCAGAGGGTCACTTAACATTTCATTTGTCCTGAGTTATTGTAGTGCCGCTGCCCAGTTACAATTACTGCTTTTCATCTTTTTCTGCAGCTTTGCTGAACTCTCTTTTATGTTAACACAAGTAGCAACATTTGCAAAGTGCTTAGGGATCCATCTGCTTGGCATGGTGTACATGTAGGATCATTACCACCACTAATAGTTAATAACCTTCTGCATCCTCCCAGAAATACCTGTATTTATTTTGTCTGGAGTCCATCTTCAGGAAATAAGATGGCACAATTCATCATGGTCCAAGCGTGCAATTCTGTTCTTAGGTCAGAAAAAAAAAGTGATGCAGTCTGGGAAGTCAGCCCACGAGCTTCTTAAATACAAATGGTGTCTGGGCTCCAGGGGGGGTGGCAGGGCAGGGTCTTGCCAGCTGAAGCCCATCCCATCACCTCAGCAGGGACCAGGGCAGCTGGGGAGCAGCCGAGGGCATCCCCAGCCCAGGCCATCAGGCACCTCCCTGGGGACAGGGGTGAGGCCAGGATGGGATGTCAGCCTGCGGGTGGGGGTCAGCTGGGCTGAAATGGGGTCCTGGGCCACAGGCACGGTTGGGGACACCCCAGAGAGGCTGGCAGGGACAGTCCATCCCATTAGCGCCCTCAGGCCATGGCAGTGTGCCCTTGGGTGAACTCCAGCTAAATTCATCCTTCGCTCTCTCCATCCTCCATCCCCCCCCACCTCTTTTAAAACTCTTGGAAACTAGTACCAACAGGTTTTAGCATATTAATATACCTCCTGGGGTGTTGGTAGACCAAGCTTTAGCTGGTGCATGACTGAGTGTTTCAGTCCTGGCTGCATGTTCTGGTATTAACTGTGTTTGTCATGCTACGTAAGGGCCATGATCAGCAGCTGGCCTCAGGCAAAGGGAAAGTAATCAGTCTTTTGGAGAACTTTTCCAGTGGCTGCCAAGAATTTTCTGCATGAGGAAGCCTATTAACAAGCATCATGTGAGAGAGTGTTTACAGAAAGCCAAAAAATGCTGACCCAGGATAAGGAAAATGTCCCCTCTACGTAGTTTCACAGCTGAATAACTCTCTGATATTTCATTGAGGGGATTTATAGATAAGAGTTACAAAATAACTGTACAAAAGAGCTTTTAAAACGTGTTTACACCAACAACAGCCTAGTCCTGTATGGTAATTTTTGAGCAGAGATTACATTTCAAGGGACAAAGGAATGTTCCTGGGGTATAATATCTGTGCAGAGTAAGATCTCAAAGGTCAGATGGAGCATCTGACCCCACGAGCTCCTTCCTCGCTGCCTCACCTTGTGACTGAGCCGGCGTAATGATAGGCCTGTGAAAGCCTTGTGCACAAGTTAACTAAAGGAAACTCAATAAAACTTCAAGTCATGTAATGAAAATAAACTACACAATTACCAATGGCAGATATTCTATTATTTATAACCCATAAGGAAAAGGGCATTTTAAAACTCCTTTCCAGGAGCTTTGCCAGAGGAGCGAATATTCACATAAACTATGCCTTTTAATTCTGTTACAATTTTGCTTTTTTTAGGCTATAAAAGTATGTTCTGAGCTGAAATGTGGAATTTAAGCATTTAGGCTTTTTCTCAGACCAAATGTTCACTATTTCTATCAATTCAACTATTTTCTCGTGCTTGCCACTACGCTTTCCGACAACTGAAGCGTAGCAAGTTCTCAGGTGCTTGCCAGTTGCCTGTCCTAAGCCTGTCACCAGGGATTTACAAAACCCTTGGTGGAGCAGTGCTGATGATCTGTCATATCATGCTGATGCACTTCTGTCACCTGTGTGATCACTGGTCACCTCTGGTCACTGAGCTAGAGCAGGGAGGGCACAGGCTTTGTGTCCCATCTGCTGCTATTTGTGCACAACTGCTGAGACTTTTTTTATTAGCCTTATTTAAACCTGAAGTGAAAAAAAGAGGAACTGAACCAGTTGTGACAGAAGAGATTAGTCCAACTTGTTACCACATGACATGCCTGAAGTTAATACTCAGCATTGCTGCTTTGAAATAGTGACATTTCCATTAAAAAAGCTAGTAATCGAATCACCCTGAACTAAACCATCTGCCTTTGTAACTGAGATTCTATCTACAATGGCATTTAACATAAACTTTAAACACAGAAAATGAATTTTCCTTTTATGTATTACCTTGTGCTCTTAGCAGATAAGTTTCAAAATGTTGTGTGTTTTATCTCTCTTTCAAACTTCTCCATCTTGTGCCTGTCTGTGCCTATGGAGACTGATGCACGTATCCTTAGGTACGTGCTCTATGTACGCATACAGTGGTGATATTATAAACGAAGTTTCAGAGCAATTTAATACACATCCTTTACCACTGCAGGTGAGCTCTGCCAACTAACTGCGTCTGCATCATCTCCCAATGTACCCAGTTTTGATTCCAGCAACAGTCAGAAATAAAAAATGCCTGATTAATGTTCCTGCTTTTCTCAAAAATGCCAAATCTGAAATTTCCTCAAAAAATTATACTGGCCTGAATTTTGAGGGGTCTTGCTTGGTTTTCCTTCCTTGATTTAGGTAAAAAAAGATACTAAAATCAATGATTTATGGTGAGGGGAATAAAATAAATAATGAAACTGCACAGAATTGTGTTTTCATGACCTTTCTTATACATCTACTGATGGAAAACAGTATAAATTGCCTATAGCCCACACTGGCCATGCAGACACTGAGCAGCGTTTCAGTAGGTAAGCAGCCACACACTGCCCCAGCTCCTCCCGGAGCTGTGAGCACAGAGATGAGAGAGACGATGGCTTGTGGGAACATGCCCTTAGTGGAAGATGCATCCTCTACCACCTGCTGAAGAAAGGTGTTCACTGAGCGACAGCTCTGCTGGGGGCTGCACACCCCGGGGATGCTCCACTTAGAGAGCCAGAGGCAAAGCTGAGCTCAGAGTTATGGTGTTGGCTGTGGATTGAGTGGCTGAAGGACTGTACCCCAACAGGTGGTGTGAATTCCCTCATGTGGGTATGCAAGGGTGGTAGGCTGCCCCCCCGGCCCGCTAAATATTAATGATTAACATTGCTGATGAAAATAAGCAGGCCAAAGGAGCAATTCTAAATGACCTGGAGAGGTCAGAAATATTGGCAGGAAATATCAGTCCCCAGTACAATTTGGAAAAAATAAAGATGAACAGACATGCTTCAAAACAAGCCTGAATGCTGAGCTTCAGGGAGATGGAGAAAACTCAAAGAGCAGCTTCAGAAATGCGACTGCAAACAGCAAACTAAAAACGGTGAAATGACAGCAACAAATGCAAAAAATTAATTTAGGATATCACAATTGTATGGTGGTGCCTTTTGCCCACTGACTTCTAGAGATTTTCATGTACACAGCCAAGGTACAGAAATTTCGAACTCTGCCTGTATATGCAACATATATATAAAGCAATTGGAGCTTAATGGTAAACAATTAAAGTTTTTGTGGGAAAATTTGAAACATATTCAGTTAAAACTCTTGTGAGGATTAAKTCTTCTTACAAAAAAAATTTTAAATCATTATTTAAATAATTTTTAAAAATATTTACTTTTTTCTTAAATAAATGGAATTATAATTCCCACATCTCTACTGTTAAAAAGCTCTTCATGACAAAAGCTTTGCTTCTGTGAAAACAAAATAGTCTTTTCCAGCACATATAGTGCAATCAAAATTAAAAGCAGTTGAAAACACATCTGGTTCCTACAAATATTTTAACAGAAACCTCTTGTCAGCTATAGATAAACATGGCCTTCAGACTCCTACACTATATATTGCAGAGCTAGCTCATTTTTTTTGTCCAAGAAACACCTGAACATAGCATCAGACATTAATATCTATGTTATCATCATCTGGACATGAGCACAAAAGATTTAAATTAAAAAAAAAGAAAACAATACTGACACGAATGTCTATCTAAGAGTTATATGACTGGTTATTCCTAAGAGTTGTAAGTTTTCCATCTGAGCCTATAGACTCTTCAAAACAAGTTCCACATGCACGTTTGGATCTGTGAACAAGCCTTTTGGAAAGATGGCCATCATGACTGGCCCCACATGGAATCAGAGTAACACGAACCATTGCTGCCATCACCGAGGTCTATCAGCCTGGTAGTCACAGTGAAACGTGTTTGCCTAGAAGCCTTCTCGGGGACTACTCRGGCCATGCCAAGCATAATCTGGTGTTTGCAGGCTCTGAGTGGCTTTACAAGGACAGAAGCTCTTGGCAGAGATGTGCTGGAATCTGGGACATGCCACCTCATTCCTTCACCCACTTTTTACCTCCTGGAGGATGTGGTTTTCCATCTAAAAATGCCAGCAAAAGCAATCTGCAGCATTGGACTGGTTGATACAGGCAGGTCTTCTGGGGTGCAGCACGGCTGAGGCCTCAGCAGAGATCTCATCATCCCCTTTGCTCCCTATTGCATTTTTCATTCTGTACCAAAGTACTTTTGCTCCTACATCCTACCTACTTCCCACACATTTCTGTGATACCCTCATCTCAATATGTACAGTATCACGGGATCACAGGACAACTCAGGCCGGAAGGGACCTTGGGAGGTCTAAAGTCCAACCTCCTGCTCAAAGCAGGATAAGTTGGGAGATCAGACCAAGTTGCTCAGGACTTGACCCATCTGGATCTCAAAAATCTTCAATGAAGACTGCACAGCCTCTCTGCCTCTGGAGGGCAACCTCTCTGTCCCACTGCTTGCCTGTCCACATGGGGAAAAAAGTCCTAAAACACAGAGGTTCGTGGCAATGGCTTTCCCTCAGAAGCATTTAGGCATATATGGTCAGAAGCTGAGCTCTCATTTCCATGCAGTGTCCTCAAAAGTCACATACTAAACAGCTCTGGACTGAGCTCATGGCAGTGTGACCCCTGTGCAGCAGCTTTTGGGGATCTGTGGCCAACAGTAGAGCTGTTGCAGTGCTTCTTCTACCTGACACCTGAACACGTCCATTGGGAGGGCAAAACTCCATATCTTCTGTTGCTATCGCTGTTTCTCTTTGTTGCTACAGTGATGGCAAATAAGAACAGGGACAATGGTTATCACATCCTAAAAAATCTCTGGGATTTTGGTGCTGAAGCAGTTAAATGAGCAACGCCAAGATCCTTCTCAACTGAAGAAGCATGGCAAGCACAAACAGAGGTGGTATTTAAGGACAGCAACTATGAGAGTGATAGAAATTTGCAGGTTACAAGGCTCAGTGCAGTAGGTATATTTTCTCTGCTTTGGAACAACAGCTTAGCACTGTAAGAAGAGAGGCTTCCCACAACTATTTGTCACAGGCTTGGCAAGATACAACTGAAGGAGATGCACAAGAATCTGACTGACCTTTTGCAACTAAGACCACACAAGCACATGCAATTCAATTACCTTGTGTTATTGTGATGAGAGAAAATTTCATTTCAACTCTGGACCCAGACAAGTGTTCCAATACCTTATTTTTTTCCAGGAATGATGTCTGAGGGAAACTCTGAGTCATCCAGAGAGGGAAGAGATGAATAATATCCACCTTGAACTCCAGACATAGAGCTTTCCAACCTGATGTTGGGAAGAAAGTCTCTTTGCTTCCTATAAAAGGAGGGTGGTATTTTGTGAGAAAAAGCAGAACAGGGAGATATAGAAGCCATCCCCAACCTATCTAACTTCTCAGTTATTGCAGAGTTCTATCTTCCACATCTTCCAGAGCAACTGGTTTCAGCCAGTCTCAGAATATTGGACTAGTAAATCCTCAGCTTGATTCAGTGTAGCATCTCTCTTGCATTAGAGACATGCTGCAGGGCAGGCAGATTCATATGAATGTTGGTAACGGTTAGAAACATCTTGCTCTGTATGTACGCTGCCACTGGGGCTTGAAAAGGAACCACAAAGCAGAACACTGACTTGTTTGCAAATATGGGAGCAATTCTGTGGGCAAATTTGCTGTATGCCATCTCCTACAGATTAAGAGCACTGCTATCAGGCACACATTGTGCCGCATGTATGGGTTTGAGCTGAGAGTTTGCATAGGTCCTTTTGTTATTTAGCTTCCTTCTGATTCTTAGAAGCAAGCAAAATCTCCTCAGAAAAGGTGGATTGCTTTAGTTGCTAGAGCACAGAGTAAACAGGTTTGCTTGAGGTCAGTTCCCGCAGTCTGTCTGGCTTACCAGTGAATGCCTGACAGTTGCCAGTGAAACAGCTGAATTTGTTGTATTTTTTAAATGGTTGAAGACAGGATTTTCAGCGCAGAGAGATCAATTTGCCTGTGGGAAGGACCTCTGCAGCATCCTAGATCAATTGGAGCTCTTGCATCTGTGCAAAAGATCTGAAAATGTGCAGCAAGCATTTTCTGAAGGGCTTGGATTTCTAAATCCAGAAGTAGCAAGTCTGAGGAAAACACAGGTCCAACAAACTATCAGCCTAAAAGTCTGAGCTGTTTGTGCTATTGGAAAGGATAAGAAGAATAAAGAAGGCTTTCCCAAATAAAATTTCTAGACTACTTCTGTAAGTCACGCCCAGCTAAATGCAAAACCAGAAATGCCAAGTGGTCTCATTTTGTTCTCTCCATTTTAGGATCAGAAAATCAAATTTGGCCTGTGAAGGGGACTCAGGGGAGCTTCCCAGGGTGAGAATGGACACCCAGCCCTGGGGCTGAACCTGAACTTTGTGGCTATGGTACTCCCTTCTGCATCATCACATCCAAAGCAAGAGGAAGGGCTTGAGCAAAAAAAGAGGTAACCAGAAAACCTGCAACTTAGAAGCTCTTGCTCTCTTCATAAGCCTACTTCCTGCAAGATCCTGGAGAATAGTCTTCAGCACATACTCAAGGCCTGGTCTGAGGCTGTCCCTGTAATTCCTCCCCATTAGCACTTACAAACCCTACCAAGGTATGATCTATCTCATTTGGGTAAGTGCTTAGTGGCTGCTTCTTAGTCACATCATCTGTTATTCCAATAAACACTGCAATATCAAGCTTTACTTGAGATATTTAGGGGTGGATGCATTCCTTATATGACACACTGATTATACGAAAGCATCAGTCTACCCTGTATGGTCTCTGGGTTAAACTGATCCACTCCAAATTACAGATTTGGATTACTGATCCACTCCAATTTAAACAGATTCAAATGCACAGCTTTTGGCTCCAGTACAAATGAATAAAATTGAAATAATGCCTACCATAAAGGCAACTGCTCTTGCCAGCTTCTTTAACAAGGTCCTGGTTGATGCTGATTTCACTTCAAATGTCACATCAATATGCATCTATAGGGAATTTAATGAAAAAAATATCCTGAGTTTTGAATGGATTGAAGTACAGGAGACTTACACCACCAGAGCCCAGGAACCAGCTATGGCCTGAACTTTCTAAGCACTGCACCATCTCGAAGGATTTGTAATCTTGKTTAAGTCAGCAAGACGGGCAGGGAGCATTTTAGACTAGCCAGCTAGACTGCCACAGAGAGGGACTAAGTCCACGTGGCAGGGACGGCAGTAAGCTGAAGCAGCATGAGGAGGTGATGGCAGAGCAGAGAGGAAAAATGACCCCACGATCCCCTCCCGCCCATTCCTCGCTGGTAGACACCAAGTCATGATATTTCCAATACTAATAGTTATTACTCCACCTATAGACAGACAAACTAGTCCCAGTTAAAAATTGATAACTCATTTGTTTTGTCTGTATTACTCTGAAAGACAATTAAATAGGATTTACCCCTTGCAGACACGGAGCGAAGCCATTTCCAAATCATGGGAAGGTTACAAAATTGTTCTACGGGCTTTGAAGAGTGAAGGTAGAAAACCAAGAGGCTGGAAAAGGTTTACACACTGGTGAACACAGGGCAGAATTAAAGTGAATGAAGAAAATTCCTGAAGAGTCAATGCACTCTCCCTGAACCATCGGATATTTTGGTTCACTTAAGCTGTGTGTTTATGTTACTATTATTTCCTAAGTTCACCTTGGTAAAAACTAACCGACTCTGCCTTGATACAATGAGAAACAATTGAGCAGGATAAAGTGAAAGAGAATGAACAATGACCTTTCCTTGGGCAGAGCCCATTGCTGAGAGAGGCAGGAAGAGATCTATCTGGTAATGTTTATCTGACTAAGGCAATTTACTGGATGATAGCTTTCCCCAGAAGATCTAAGGACAAAAATGGCATAATATCAACTCACAAGGGACCCACTAATATGAGCCCTAAAATGAAGCCCTCTGTGCTGAACCAACTGTGTATTTCACGTGTGAGCCATGCCATTGAGATGTTTAATGTTCCTCTGGAGAGCAATAGACCAGTGACAAGAAAAATAAACAAGAGCTAAAGATGAAGATGTCCTTGAACTGAAAGTGCTTCACTTTAGGAAACCCAATAAAGTGAGCGAGAAACTGTGAAGCATGATTGCATTAAAATAGGCAATATTTTTTGTGTCTTCAGTGGGATGACTTGGGTATTTTATACTGTAGGTCTCCATGCAATTATGAGGACAGTGGTTTCAGCTCACTGTGTACTACTGAAAGGTAGAACTCCATCTCCTGATGACAAAAATTCATTACAGTGAGAGTGGAGGCTTAACCTGTGGCCTCCTGTGTCTGCCCAGGTATCCTCACCATTGGGCTGCAGTGCCCCTCTCTCCTTTCCTCCCCACACATGCGTTCCCTGAAATTTCAGCATGTCAGTAAAAGTGTTGCTGAATCTGACTTCTTCCTTTAGAACATTTGATTTTTAACCAACGATTGCTTTGTCAGAAAAATCCCTGCGAGCACCACGTGAAATGTACTAACAATTAGGTTAATCTAATAAATACCTTTATTCTCATGCAGTTAATGCCCACAATATCGCAAGCTAAACAATCCAAAAATACACCCAAAGGTTTGTTGACCTTGTTTTCAAATCCCTGCCTAAATTCATCAAGCCACTAGATCTGGAGTGAATATAATTAAGTGAGCAGAGGTGCAAGGGTGTGGCTGGTTTCATAAGGCATGTGCACAAACAAACATGTATAATGGTAATAACCTTTTACCAGGGTAAAACGGGAAGCACAAAATGTCCAAAGGCATAAAATGATACAGTTTATATAATACCAAGATTCTAAGTGCAACTGGTTCCTTTAAGGTTGCTTGCAGAGAGAAAATGCAGTTTCTAAAAATCAAAAATTGTCTAGGAAAAGTTTTATTTTTTTCTCTAAATTTTCAGTTTTCCATCAGTATTTCAGCATTTCTGATCCCAAATTATTAGAGATTCCCATTCTGTGAGGTAAAATGTATTTCCATTTGTCCTCTTTACTTAAAAGTTAAACAGAAGTCAAAGTGTCAGTGTAGCTTGAGTGGTAGAAAATTCAAATTTTTTTCTGTTCTAATTTTAAACTTGGAACTTGTGGCCGTTCTTAAAATTAAGGTATTGATCATTATTTCCAATCAGTCATGCTACAGTCCTTATTTTCATGCCAAGGTCTTTTTTTAAGCGTGTCGAAAAGTAATCTGCGCTATTACTTTCAATTACAGTTTAATAATTTATGAAATTACTTAGTATCATACCTGCAATATGTCAGTCAGGCTTCATTACATTGCAATGAGGTCTGATTTAACACAGTCATTATTGCTGCTGTTAGGGGTTTGTGGGGGAAAGATTCCTGCAACTGTATTAATTTTAGCCATCTTAGACTAAAATAAGCAGCTACAGATAAATGACAGCATACAGTGGGGTACTTAAGCATACCTAAGACTATGATGTCTCCTAATTGCAAATACTTACCTCTTGGAATAGCTCCATGTTTTGCACTCAGTTAGGGAAACGTTCTCCTAATTTCTTACAGCAAATTGTTTTACAAGCAGGGATGAGCTATGACAACTCATGAGGAAGGCAAAGACTTGCATAGCATTCCCTGGCAGCTAGCATGCAGACAGCTTAACTAGCACAAAGGCTCCTTGGAAGTGTTGATAAGGACATCACCTTCCTACAAAGCATGCTCAGGTCCATTCTTGGCCTTCGGTTGGCCCCCGTGTTGTGGCTATGCTGACAGTGGTTTTGACTTTATATCCCTGATGTATGATACCATTGGTGGTACAAGGCAAAATAGTGTGCCAAATAATAAGGAAAAACTTTATTCAGTTCAAAGAAACTTTGAATAAGACAGTATTTGGGAAGGAAGCGCATGAGGCTTTTTCCTTGGCATTAGTTCTGAAATTTACTTTTAGGTGGCCAGAACCAAGGGTTTGCCAACTTTGAGATCAGGGGTTATTCCAAACTTGGAAATWAACTCAATAAAACACAGATATTTCTCATCTGGGCTTCTCAGGGCAAGTCCTGTTTTGTATTGAAGCATGAAATCCTGCAAACATGTAATTCAACCTAAGAATCATGTAATGTTTAGGAAGTTGCACTTATTTTTCACTGCTATGAAATATATGAAAAGCTACTTTCTCAGGTCTCAGTCTTTCCACAAAAGGCAATCTAATTTTCTTGATCCTATGTGTAATGCCAGGCCAGGGCAAGGACCCACTTTCGTACCTGCATGTATCCTAGACGGAGATAAAGTAGAGGAAACAAAGCAAAACAAAAATGCTCTTCATTTACCTGGGATTTCAACAGGAARAGAATTAAACCAAAATTTAACCCTCCCAAACAATTGAAAACAGCCTTTACTCCAAGGTTAATACTTCTGACTGCAAGCCCCCAAGGCAATATTCTCTTCAGTTTGTATTTGATACAGCTCCAAGCGCAGCACATTGAAGAAACAATCAGTATAATTCTTTGCTGTTGCTTTCAGCTCATTAGGAGTTTTTTCCCGACTCAAGCACCGGTGGCTGAAGATGATTTGAGGCATAAATCGGAGGGGCCATTCGGGTACTATGCTGTTCGGGAGCCACAACAGTCTGGTGAGATGGGAAAGGTTAACTGAGGCTTCCGCTGGGGAGGGAGACGTCAGATTTGCGTGTAGCATTAGAGTAGGAGCAAATATAAGGGGAAAAATGAATCACAGTATTGATGTCTGGAAAGAACAATATTATGACTGTATGGATTTAATGACTGCTGATATCTAGTTCAGTGACAGGTAGTCTCATCCATGGGGACAAAAGTACACAGTATGCTTCGAGGAGACCTGGAGGCAATCCTTCAACTCAAATCCCATGATAGGATGATATGCTATGGCTCCTTTTATGCTGGAGGTGGCATCCTTTCTAGATCTCTTCTGAGTATGTCAGTTGATGATAACAGCATAATTTGCCTTAGAAATTTTAATTCCCCACACACCCTTTTCCTTACAAAAGAAAAGCGTGAACATTTCCTTTGAGCTGTCCTGAATAAATACTTTATTAAAAATGAGAAGTGGATTAAAGCTTTCTGACTAAATTCCAAAGCATGTAGGGCGTTTTGTTAATTTTAAAAGGAGGGATGTTATAACCTTCAGTGCTCACACTGTGTGACAGACAGGCGTCCTCTGTGTTAAAAACAGGCAGAGTATATCTGTGGCTACAGCCAGATGTATAATCTCTCCTGGAACAACATCTGTCTCTCTTTCCCCTTTCACGTAGGAAATTTAGTGAGGAGCAGGTARAGCAGTTTTGTGACATCATGGTTGTTCTACAGGAACTCCTGGATGTCATTAGCTGTTGCACTTTGTTTCCCCATATTTTATATTCAGCATGCATTAGCAGTTGCTTGTTTTGAAGTTCTCCAGGGTATTCTACAACGAAGTTGCCTGGTAGCAGAACAATCTGTGTTCCTCAGATATGCAAGTGACTAATTTTCCATCAATCAGAGATGAGACTTAAATAAATAAAGGTACTGCATGGGGCTGCTGTGCCTAATGATAAGCAATTATATAAAGTCAAATTAAGGCAGTTCTTTGTGAAGGTCCTGTGAAATTGGTTAAGCAAAAAGAATAACTGCACCATTTCAGTGATTCATCCTATTGCTCATTTCAGTGGGAGCATTATCTCAGTTAACTGATGCAATTAATATGAAAATGAGGAAATCATTGTTTAAGGAGATGAGGAGAGAGAGGGGGTCTTAATGCGGCAGCAGTGAAGAAAGAGAGTCACAGAGATGGAAATTTGCATAGGTCAATGGTAATGTAATGCATTTAGCACATATTCAAAGCTTAACTTGCATAGTAATACAGATCCATTAAATTCTCATTATGATGACCTGTGTCCAACACAATTCAATTTTTCTGAATCTTAATGATAAAAAGTTAATTACGGTAAGGTGAAAACCTTTTGTACTTGGTCTTAAAATAAAGCATTGAAAGGGCATTGAGACTATCTTTTAGATACGGCAGGTAGTTTCACTTCTGCTTAATTCAATAGTTTATTAAGCATGACAAGATCTGAAGTTTGGCTTCTATGTGCACTGCAGATTTTTAATGTAGTCAGTGGTAATAAATAAGCCTTTGTCTGTACAACTACAATCTAGTGCTAGTCATTTTCCATTTACAGGCTTCAGTTACAGATCGCATTCCCAGTTTATCCTGGTTTTCTTATTTTTAGTAACCAGAAATCCTATCCAAATTTGGGAAAGAGAGGGGAAAAGACATCTTTTCCCTTTCAGCACTGTATACATATTCTAGCTTTTGTTTGCCAGACATGTTTTTGAACCAATGACTCTTAACATGGTAAAGTGCGCGGTCTCCAGCAGCTGTTTCTTGTCATTACCTGATTTTGCTTCTCGCCACAGCTACAGGTGGAAGATAAGTGTCTGAGCGCTGCTCAGCCTCACACCATTTCCTTCCACTTATCCTACATTCGCAGTTAATGGTCATTCTTTGACTTACTCATCCGAGACAGGGAGCAAATGTGCCAGTTTCCTAGTGCTCTGAATCATGCTTTGGATTAAGCAGAAGGTGCAGATACGCTATAATCAGGTTCAACAAGGCAGGCTGCCATGTGAAACAGGTTGTTGTTCTTAAAAGATGAGCATGCCAGCATGGCACCTTCCTTACTCCTTTACATTAAAGCCACCATACATCATTCAGGCCATGTCAGGCTTTTTAAAATTGTGATTAATTTGCATCTAATAGATTTGTAAGACACCTTTATTAACATCTGTGTAAGTCAGGCTTAGTGCAAACAAAAGCCAAGTCCTGCACATATTATTCTCCTTGTCAGATTCTTTTATCCTGAAATCTGCATTATACTCACTACAGTACATGACTGGTGTTTGTGGAGGCGATCCAAGGGATGACTTTAGCCACCTAACACAGAGCCAGGCCTCGGGATTCATTTGACAAAATGCAGACATCTGCAGAACAGATGCCTGTACCTGAGCTAGTCACGCAGGGCTCTCTGCACAGGCAGCAAAGATACCCAGCCTCAACACATCACAGAGCAGACAGCCGCATGTGGCCCGGGGCAACAGCCCGGCCCCGAAGATGCAAAGCTACTTGAAAAAAAAAATGACACTAAATTCTCTAAACCCAAGCCTGAGATCCAATCCCTGCATCACTTTTAAGGCTACAATTCACAGTAGTTTAAATTGCCACAGTCCCCTGAAGGCTCCTAAGTTCTGCTTTTTTACCTCCTCTAGTGCTTGCCTGAGTCCCTGAGGAGCTATTTGACCTCCCAGGGAGACAGTTCAGCTCTCTCAGCCAGCATAAGACTAATCCAGCCCCTGCCCACACATACACACATGCACAAAAAAGGATTTGCTCCCCTATGGAGTGGGCACCGGTCAGAGCAGCACCAGTGCTGGTGCAAGGCAGGGCACAGGCTCATATCTCCCAAGCACTGCCCTGTGCTCCACATCAGATCTCTCATCCCCCATGATTCGGTTTCTTAGCACAACACAAAAGCTGCACTTTTAAAACTATTTCAATGCTTTTAAATGCAGATAAGCCTCAGCATCTAAAAGTAAGTGAGAGTTAGATGGCTAAGTGTTTTGTTGGGCCAGAATCCTAGTAGACAATAATTGATCTTAGTAAGAGTTAAATGTCCATTGTGGTCCAGCCTTAGGCATCTAAATACCTTTCAGATTTAAGCATATGTGCTTCAAAGGTCTAGATCTTTACGGACGTTTTTCAAACCACAGGTTTATGTTTTAGAAAAGGTGAAAGATAGACGTGGCATGTAAGCTGCAAGGTTATACAGTCATTCTTCTGGCTGCCCCTGCTGTTTTCATCAGCCTCCTTTCTGGCAACTTGCTGGCAGTCGCTTGCTGACCCCCATGAGGTGGCTCCATGTGTGGCTCGTCAGTGAACAAAATCTAGTTGAAAAGTAGTTTGGAAGGCAAAAAGTCACTCATGAATACCTTGCTTTTAATCTTTCCTGGTTTGTCATTTCACAACATGAGAAAAGTAAGAAGCACTGGATGAAACCGTGTGGTCAGACTTGGAGTATATGTGGAGAATTGTAAGAAATGGTTATATAAAATTAACTGTGATTAAACCTAGTAGGAGAAATAACTTGTAGATCACACTAATCTTGCTTAAGGGCAGCATATTCACCATGCTACTTCACAAATACCACTCTAAGTAATAAGGTCCAGTTAAAGAAGAAGAATCAATAAATACTGCTATTCATAGAAAATGGATATTATGTGAGGAGGAAGATTGGATTTTAAAATAGGTCRGTTTCCCCCAAGCACAAATTAAGATTCTTTTAGGGAAAAGAGAAACACCAGGTAGTGACAAATCAAGGAATAATCCAATTAATGTTTCATTGGTTTCATTGTTTATGAAGATCTGACAAAAGCATTTTATCTCAAGCATTGATATTTACCAAAAGGGGAATTCTGCTTCTAAAAATAGCAAAAATCCACCTTTCAACACAAACACCAATGTATATCGCTAAAAGAATCTCTAATGCGCTGTATAAACAAAGCAACAAGCAAAAGCAATGCTAGGAAACCCTGATGACTACAAATGGGTATCAGGAAATTCACAGGGCATGCCATGTGATATAAAATCTGAGATTAGATTGATTTCCTTTATTGTCACTACCCAACATTACAAACCCAAGGTATCCCAGAATGAGAACACACTATGGTAGAGATTACCTTTCTTTGGTTGTACAGGTGCTTTGCAACAAACACAGCAATAATTTGCCAACAAAATAAGAGACCTGAAACATGTTCTGTGATTCCCCAAAGTATCTGCAAAAAGTTGTCCAAAGGAGATATTTTATAAACCATCAAAATCCTTTTCTTTCTATCATGCTTCTGTGAGCTGCTACTGTTCTGTGACAACGTCGTGACACATCACTCCCCAATTTCTCTTGCAACCTCCTTGGAGAGTGAGGCTCTGAAGCCAAACGCTTTGCTGGTATAGATGATCCACTGGGGTCTAAGAAGCTATACTGCGGACATGCGAAGAGTCTTACAGCTGACAAGCGAAAGCCCAGCTGCTTCAATACCCTGTTTCTAACCACAATCTGTGATCAGGGTAGAGTATAGGAAACAAGAAATGTTTGAAGTGAACATTTCCCCTTTACAGCTTCTAGGTTTCAGGGCCTTCCTGAGCTGGACATTGGCACTGGACTTCCAGGACAATTAGTTCCGTGCAAGAGCCACCTGAATCTCCATGAATTGGTCTAATCTCTTTGTGAGACACTTTTGGCCCTTGCAACACCTGGTAGCGAGGAATTCCTCAGCATGTGTTTTAGGCTGTACAAAGACGTCTCTCTTTCCACCTCTGTTTTGGAGTTCTTTCCACTTTCTTTTGCATCAAAAATTTGTCCAGGTATCTTTTCTCTAATCACCACTATGGTATCCAGGTCAGTCAAGGACAATAAGTTATTCCAAAATGCCAAAGCATTCAGGAAGCCTTTCACAATATGCCCACAGCTTCATGGTCCTTCAGTGCTCTCCAGCTTCCACTGTAATCTGCAGTTGTTCTTACACAGACCGACATCCAGGTCCATCTGYATTTTCCATGCCTGTTAAATATCTTTGATCATCAATGACCCTGAATGGGTTTGTCTCCCCTTACTTCAGAGGTCTGAAATTAAGCCTTTTGTCTACACTCCTTGTCTGTGCTCTGTCTTTTGTCAGATAGATCCCTCTAGAGGGGCATTCAGATCACTTATCTCAGGCCCCTATTTTAGAATTAGATTAATTGCTGCCCATGAATGCCTTTCCCTCTCCATTGATGAGGTGACTGGCTTAGACTAGATACACAGGGTTTTTAATTTAGGAGAGATGACTCTCACGTTGAGTGCCTTCCAAAAGCCAACCAAAAAAAAAAAAAAAAAACCCAAAACCAACCCTACCTTGCATTTGCACATTGTTACAAGTATTAGAAAATGATGTAAAACATTGGCGTGGGCCCACATTCACGTATTTCCTTAGCTCCTGATTCTGCAGTACTGAAATCAATACAGCTCCCTGCAGAATTTTCTAAAGCAAAAGATGCAATATCATTATTTATATTTCAGGACTAGTAGAACACACAGACCCTAAGTGTCTAAGCAAACCCTCTGGAACTCATCTTCTGCCAGTCCCTTCAGCATCTGCTCTCTGCAACCCTAACCCCAGAGAGCATGCCCTGCCTGTAGACACAAAAAGCTTAATTCAGCCATTAGAACCACATTCAGATTTCAAACCTCCTCAGAGCTGAGAGGACAGGTCCACAGACTTAGGCGAGACCCATTTCTGTTTCTAATGCCATTAGTAACCTAGAGCTGAAAGACACTGTCTCCCATTGCCACTCAACAAGGCCAGACAGCAACCCTTGTGCAGCTCTGTAACCTCTCCACCCTGCTGCCTGCCAATACCCACCCTGGGAAATCAGAGCCCTTGCAATCAACATTTCTCAGGGCAGTGTCTTGCATGTCATAAATAGAATACCTGGGTTTCCAAAAAAAAACCAACTTGCCTCACTACTGAAGTCCTAGAAAATCAAGGAAGACAAAAAATGGCATCTTGCCAGGCTGTCAGTTCCCTTCTCTGTTCATTCCCAAGCTTTTGCTTTTGGCAAGAACACATCCCTCTGCTGCAGTGATCCCTGCATAAAATGTAAGTAATCACCCTGATAGTTTGCTAGACTCAATTTTGCTGGATATGCATACAAGAATGTGAAAAGCTATTTTTGTGCAACAAATCTTGCTCCGTTCTAACTCAACAACAGAGAGGAGGGTAGAGCAATGGGGGGAAAGTTACTTCTGTGGGAGAGGCAAGGGGTCTTATTATTTCACTTACGCCAGTATAATGCAGCTGCCTCCTTTGATAGCTTTAATGCAGCTCCTTCTAATTTACATTGGTGTAAGTGAAATCAAATAAAACCCATTATGTCCCTGAACCCCAGTAGGCGATCAATGTAATGCAGACTTTTACAACCCCAATTTCTTTCTGTAATAGCAAAGGAACAATATGGGTTTACAGAAGGGCCAGGCTAAAGATAAACCTCCCCTCCCTTCTCTTTCTTAGGCTGTAATCAGAAGAATCTAAATGGCCATTTGAGTGTGAAGACTAAGGTCAAGAAGGACAACAAAAGATCAAATGAGAGCCTGGGAGCTGAACCTGGAGATAATCTTGAAACTGAAGAATGCTCAGTGCACAGAAGATCATCTACCAATTATGCAAAGATACAGAAAATCAGAACATTACTTAAGATTATTTTATTACTTTATTAATAATGAAGTCAAATTGAGTTACAAAGAGTTAGAATGTGAAGACGATTTCTTTGTATTGTTAAATGTACTTGTTTCAATTTCACTGCTTCAGAATTGCAGCATAAAATGTGTTTCAAAAAGAATAAGATACGTTTGTATTAATCATAGGATAGGGGCACACTCAAAGTACTTTTAAAATAATGCACTCCATAGACTTGTTTCAGCATCTCTTCTCTTTGCCTGTTTTTCTCTAGTTCTCCTTTCCTAGCACAGTCATCTTCACTGTGAGTTGGCAAAACCCCCACCATTTCTGGTGCCAAAACCTCCTCTGCAGCTCTGCAAGTTAAAACAGTCTGTCTGTAACTCCCTATTTCAGCACTTTTCTGATCTCCTCAGAAAAAAATTAGTAAGATGGACTCATGGCTGGGGAATCTGCAACAGGACTCAGGATACCTCCATGGGCTTCAGTGCAGTGCACTGCCAGTTTACCCCAGATGAAAACTGCCATTCTCCATTCTCTTTTCCTCCTCATTCCTACTTCCTTTGGTCATTTTTCACTTTGCTGCTCTATTTAATGCAGCAAGTGTTGTAGAGGCACTTTTTGTATTAAATACATGATGTGAAACAAATTATATACTAAACAGTCAAGAGAGAGACAATGCCCTTCCTGCCATACATACTCCTGAGTCAGTGAAAGTGGCTATCGTACAGAATATTCAGAAGTCAGCTCTCCTCTCTAATGCAATAGCAGTTTGCTTGTGTTGACAGCCAGAGATCCAGCTTTCTGGGGCTGGGAGTGACTTGTCTTACATTATGAATTGAAATGAGATGAAGGTATCTTAAAAGTAGTGACTTTCACAGACAGCTTGGAGGGTCCTTTTTGACAGTGCAGCACAGGAGCATCCTAGATGACGTGCTCTGCCCCAGCACAACAGCCTGGGAGACAAGTAAGGGAAGAAGGTACCTCAGATGAGGAAAGGGTGGTAGCATTGCACATGGTCCCCGCAGTCCACAATTTCACCTGCACAAATGGAGAGAGAGAAAAATCCAGCTCCCCAACGATGATACCCAAGCAGTCTGAGGAAAGATATTTCCTGATTCACAGTCTTGAATTTCTTCTGAAATGAAATACTGTCTAATCTCACAGCCTCCTGCTTCAACCTTTGCATTTCATTGCAGATATTGAAATCGCCATTCTGTTTTGACACTCAAAGATGCTCTAATCAATATCACTGGAAATGCCATTTAACTTTTCACTTGGACGAAAGGTGATGCTGACATTCTACTTTTCCTGAGTTTCCCAGGAGAACATTTAATCTCTCTGACCTTGCAGATATTTAAGGAACCGTTCACAAGATAACATTGTATTGTGACAGCCAGCAGGGACTTTCTCACAGACAGCATTTTGCTTACAGGGACCACAGAAAACATCTGGATTCAGATAGAAAATAATAATAAAAAAGAATACATTATTGTTTTTCATCAGTATCACTTGTTTTTCATCAGTATCACTCAGTGATATATTATTATTTCTGCCCATTGGAAACAATGCTGTTGGGTTTTTAAAGCAAAATGATTGTGACCTATGAATCCGACAATGAGAAACTGTGGTGGTAAAAGGGTACGAATAAGATTTACATGTTGCTGAATGCAGACCAGCCCCTGCCATCAGTACTAGGTTCCTCTTCGTGTTTCTCATCCCTTTGGAGGGAACGTGAATGTACTCTACGGACGTGCTATCAGATTCAGGGTTCAACAGGGATGGCAGTCACTGGCAGCTGTATCTAAAGAGCTCTGGCATAAGCCTCAGAGGAAAGCTGTTTGCTTTGCAAAGCAATAGGAAGAGGAACAGGGGTTAAATAGTAGAGATCAGTGGGACCTTAGTGAAGCTGCTTTGGTCGGTCAGGTGTGGGCACAGCAGAAAGCAAAATAAATTAAACTCCTCCAGCTGGAAAATAAATATGAAACAGCAAGTGAATTTGTGCACTTCATGACTCAGTGAGCAAAGCTTAATTCTCTAATTATTACCTCTATTCTACCCACTGAGATAAAGAGCAAGTTAGGAGAGATAATCAGGTTCTAAAATACTGTGCCCTCTTAAATTCAGCCCAAATGTAACAGTCAGCAATCGTTCCAAAACTGATGTAGTCTCCTGAAAGATTTATAATAACATAATATTTGCTATTTTGCAATTTTATATGTTAGAAGCAAGTGAAGAAAAGCTTCATTCTTATTTACTTTTTTTAACCCACTTTTCATTCGAATGGTTGAATCGCAGAATCGTGCATCTATTGCACAAAAGTCTGGTTAATTATTCTACATCACATTATTCTAAATATTCATATTCTTCTAATTTAATATAAATTCTGCTAATACCACTCAGATGTCATCTTGCATTCACAGTCTTTAGTTACGTCAATGGCATATCATGTTAGGATTGATCATAAAATTCCCTGGTTTCACAAAGGCACTTCTGTGCATGTAGCTACTCTACCACAAAAAGGAAGGGGGGGAGGTTCTTTTTAGGTTTTTCAATATGAAAAGAATAAAAGATATCAATAGATAATTCAAAATGCTACTTGCAGTCAGATTAAGCATTAATTATCTCATGACCCTTAAGAGTGCCTGATAGCTAAATAACACTCTAATCATTTGTTTCAGCACTTCAAGATGAAATTTTATTCATTCAATACCTGCACTAGATAAAAGCAAAAAAATGGAAGAGATTTGATTTGGGTCCATACAATTAAGAAGGGTATCAAGGAAGCTGATCAGTTCCTCCTTCTTATCTTGTCCCTTTCTTCATGAAAAAGAAAAGAGCAGTTAAGAAATAAAGGTCTGACTAAATAGCACCTAAACTTAACACAAAGAGGAAGACAGAGAAGTTCACGCAGGATGTAGTCAGCCAGCAGAGTTAGCTACCGCAGGCAGCCAGACATTAAGTCAGCTGGTGGTGCTCAGTTTTGAAGAGGTGACACAATTCTGAGCACGAACAAACTTGATACCACAGTAGACCCCTTTGGCAAAAACAGTTGTTACTGTGTGTTGTGTGTAGGGAAAGGGAAGAAAGGAGGGAGATGTATAGCCTCAATAGCCACAGGTGACTGGAAGAATGATTGCCACTCTTCCAGGCAACGGCCATAGCAAGGGGATAATGTTACCAGCTTCCTCAGCAAAGCCATGCCAATTAATGGTGCCCAGAGCAGCACAAGGAGCTTCTTGGTGAGCTGGCTGTAGGAAGAATGAAGTCTGAAATGGCTTTATGAGCACAAAATAAGTGGATCTGCAGAGCAAATTGCTCAGTGCTGCACAACGCACATCTCTGTGTTTGACTTCAAGAAGCTCTAGGTGACCCTGTAGGTTCGGCTCTACCATGAGAATGGGCGAGGCGTGCTTCCGGAGAGCACCTTCCAGTTTAGTTTCATTTCAAAGGAACCCATTTTTATGCCTCGAGGCTGCTCTGTGATACTAATCAACACGTATGAAGTAGGAACAACTGGGAAATGCAAGGTGAAAGGATACATAGGTTCCAGGATAGGCATCTTTTAAATTATTTTAAATATTAATTAATCCAAATAGCCAAATAAATGGTCATGAGTTACTTAGTGCAGTGTTCGGTAGGAGATATCTCCCGTATGTTTTCCTCAGCACAATAAGAAAGCTTTTTTTAATTTCATCTTCTTGCTGATTCACACTGGTTTCCAGACTCTGATAAGTCTGAAGTCTCTATTTGTTCTTTGCTCAGTACTTTGGCAAATTTCTCAGGATTTTCCTGAACAAAGGCTGAAGCAGGGTTCCCCAAGCTTTCTCCACTTGCTACATGACGTGCTGCCCAGGGGCCTCCAGCTCTGAGCTATGGGCACTGCTGTGTGGAGATACAGGCGTTTTCAGAGCAACCTACCAAACAGAAGAGATTCAGACTTGACATTAGGAAGCATTTCTTTATTGAGAGGCTGGTCAAAGGCTGGAACAGGCTTCCCAGAGAGGTGGTCGATGCCCCAAGCCTGTCAGTGTTTAAGAGGCATTTGGACAATGCCCTTAATAACATGCTTTAACTTTTGCTCAGCCCTGAAGTGGTCAGGCAGTTGGACTAGATGATCGTTGTAGGTCCCTTCCAACTGAAAAATATTCTATTCTATTCTGTTCTGTTCTGTTCTATTCTATTCAATTCAGTAGAATACAGAGGAAAACAGCACAATGCTGACCATCAGGCTTCTCCTATTGCCTGGGATTACGATCAACAAGCCTGGAGCTAAATGTTTCTACCCCATCTGCAAAAAGAAAAGCAAGGGAGGTTCCACCTCACAGGATCTGATAATCCAATTAGAGCATCCCTGCAATGTCAAARAGCCAGGTTCAAACCACTCTTCTGGATGATTTGATTTTTGCCTCTTCCATGCTGGGGATCCCTCCTGTGGGAGCTATTCATTGTGCACACAGCATTAAACATTTAGCAGGGACTGAGACCTCAGCTTCCTAGATCTCAGCTGAGTGCACTTACCAGAGGGGTATAGACTCAGTCAGACCAATTAGTATTTAACTTAGAACTGACCTGAATCGAAGCTAGCCAAACAGCTCCAACAGGAGGAATACCCATGGAGAATGGCTGATAGCCTGGCGTGCCAAGTCATTTTGCTGGCACATGAGACGCCAAAGCCTGCTTCAAAAATAGAAATTCGAGTCAGGACTTCCCCTTTCCCAGAAAGCACTAGGTCATTTTGGGAGCCAAGGACTGTAACCCATAGGTTACAAGTGATCTTTGCATCCCTAATGCCTCAGGTCATGTTGTTAAAAAATGTGTGGGAATGGCTATCCTGAGAAAACAACTCTGGGCCTGCACGGACAGGGGATGGGCTCCAGGTGAGGCGATGGAGTATCTGCACCCAAGTGCACTCTCCCCTTCCACATTTTGGGTGAATCTAGCCCTGCTGTGCAGTCCAGACCAGTCCTCTGCTCGACAAATAAATGGAGCAAATGAATTGGACAAAAATCGAATTCTTGCCTCAGTAATGATACAATTCCYCAAGGTTTCTGATGTTGTCGGTCATTTCAAGATTACAGGTTTTCAGGATAAAGCAGGTGGACGAATATGACATCAGTGTAAAAACATGGGTAACCGCTCCCTGCTGTATTGTTGCAGTGACAGATATGCATTTCTGCCATAAGAAGAGTTACAGAAACAGACAGGTCGTGCTGACAGGACAATACGTATATTTTGTGGGAGAAGCTAACAGTGCCAAAAAAAATGGTCCTGCTCTTTCTTTAAATTTGAGTGATTACACAGATAATCTCGTGTCTCTTTGAATCACAGTTTACAGGTCTTCACTGAATCATTTAATCTCAGCAGGCACTGTGTTGTTCTAGCATCCTGATGGGCATTTTCTCCCTGGTATATGTTGAAATTCAAATTCAGTCCCTGCCCGGTGCCAAAAAAAATTTTCTAGATTATGAACTGGAGCTGTTTATTTGTCATTATCAGCTGACATTCGAAGCATGTTAAGATCTTCATTGTATGGGGTATAACCAATGCACTCACATGTCAGCTCTGCAGTGGAAACAAAAMCATTCTGAAAAAATACAAATTCTCCAAAGATTTGCCGTAAAACCATAAACTTTCTGTTAAATTTACATTTTGCTATTTTAACATTTTTATGCTTTTCCATTTCTCTTCCAACTTTGGAGAGAAAATGATGAAATCACAGAAGGCTGCTGCTTCAAAAACCAGGAAATCTCAGCCGCTAAAAGAAAGAGCTTTGCTGGGTGACGTATTCAGCTTCACTTTCAGACTGAGAAGTCTGAAACAGCGTGGGACTTCTCTGGACTTCTGAGTGCTGCTCATTAAAACTTAGTATAAACTTTGTCCCATTTTAAGATTCTTCTGTATTAGTGCTGACTGACGTATTAAGCAGCTGTAAAATCTGCCATATAAAATTTTGAGTAATATAAGCTACTAGCATATAAAAACTTGCATTAATGTAACATTCAAGTTACAAATAATAATGCTTAAAAATCAGGAAATAGCAAATTTAGGGCGAAGTCAGCCATTAATTCTCTTCTATTTGCTACATTATATGGATTATAACACAGGATTTTTCTGCCTGTTATTTTATTCCATCTTTATTCCCATTGATTGTTATAAAATAAGAGCATTACAGCAAATTATCTGTAATCATAAGACTACCTATTTCTCCCCTCAAATAAAGTAGTATAATCCCATAAATACAGCTGGACATGCACTGGATTTCTCTTGTACAGAAATTTTTTTTAATTAAAAAAATCCTAATCCAAGATAGAATGAAAACCAAAATGATAAGAGAAATTAAATTCTGAAAGAAAATCAAATGGCATGGGTCTTTTAGCATTAAAATTAAACCATTTTATCTGGAGTTTGACTTGCTGCAGGATGTTGCAGTTGCTAGAAGTTCATATGAGTGCAAAATGCATTTCAATACATTCACAGAATAAGAATCTGTTGAGGTCTATTCAACACAGAGATCCCTGCTCTGCCTCACAAAGTTTCTGAGCAGAAAACTGTTAAAGGCTGCTAAAATGTTCTGTGAAAGCATACCAAAGTGTTTCCTGGAAGTGGAACAGTTAAATTTTTCCCTAGATATCTGATATCACTACTGTCAGAGACAAGACGTGCTCTAGCATCCCTGCGTAAGACTGGTGTGCTGGTCCCTTGGAACCAGTAAGGCTGGTCTACCATAACTTTCCATTACTTGGTATTTCATTAAATTAAGACAATAAGGGGGGAAAAGCAATCAAAACATGGAAGTGAGTTGCTCTGTGCTGAAAAGACCAGAACACTCCCTTCTCAATTAGCTTTCCAGAGCAGAATGACCAAGCACTTTCCAAAGTAAAAGGATTACACCAGAAAACATCTTACACCCAATGTTCTCTATCAGCTTTGATCCATAAGCTTAGCAATTAGCAGTACAGAAGCTCTTGGAGTGAGACAAAAATTAACAATGTTTTTGTTTGTACAGGACTGGATTTCCTTTGATCAATGTTTGTAAATGGCTGGAAATTACATAGAAAGGAGACCAAACTGTAAAACTTCACAAATAAATTTTACATGCTTAAACTTAAAAGTAATCATAGGTCTTTCAAGAAAAGAATGCCCAAATTTAAGACTCCACTTTCATAGTTAGTCTCCCAAACACATGGCCTCGTTTTGCTAAGGTGCTGTAGCTGCCATTCATCTGCACATCCATTCTGAAAGATGAAACTAGAGACCATGGACAGAAGTACGTGCACGCAAGTCTGCAGATTTTGCAGTAGCTGTTTCAATTACAGTTACTGTCTGTTAGGAACAAACAATATGCTTAACATAAAAAAAAAAAAGAAAAAAAAATAGAAACAAGACTTATCCAAAAGGTCTTAGAGTATCAAAAGCATCCTAAATGGAGAAACAATTTGGAGTGKTTTCATTTTATTCTTATTACTTCTAGTCTTGTGGACTCTGTGGAAGTTKTCAGTGTTTAGACGTCTCTAGCATTATGCTTTAGTCATTACTGATGAGTGTTTACAGTTCTCCAGGTGGAAATAAAATGTTAGACAATAGCCAGCACCACTGTCACATCACTGGATAAGATATTTTCCATCTCCAGAATTCAAAAGCACTATAAATGGATAACAGCCCAACTTTCCACAAGCAGGAATTTAAGAACTTACAAAATATGCAGGGTTTTCTCATTGAAGAATAATACCATTACAGCTAATGGAGAAGCAGAATGATTTGTTAGAGCTATTGGGAAAATGATTTCAGCTATAAATGTTGGAGGAAAAGAACAGGAACTAATGAATGTAAAACTGCCTATGCAACTATAGAGTCATGCCTCATAGTGCTATTGGCTTGGCCCCAGCAAATGCCATCTTCAAGAGAGAAATTTACACTCAGTTGCCCAACTATTTTCCTCCAGCAGATGATGACGAAAGAATAAAAATGAATCAAGTTGCAATCAAAACATTACTCAGACGCCCACCTTAAAGAGTTCCTGTTGTAAAATAAAAGAACAAAGCAAAATAGAGTGGTTTTCCATTTCAACCTTAGCTGCCAGACTGATTCTGGGCTTGTTTTACTGGCTGTTTCAGATGAAATGTATTTCTAAAAGCCTTTGAAAGAGGAACAGGTACACAGGGTTCCTTTCCCTTATGTGAGCACCTCTGACCATGCTAGTGCAGCTCTTCTATTTCTGACCTAATTAATGTTTAATTAATTTATGTGGCTTCAAAGTGGAGAAAGGTTTCTTCATCTCTGACATTGAGATGGAGAACTCATCCCCTCTCTCCACTGCTCTCCAAATCCAAAAGGGCACCGGGAGTTTGGTCTCTCTGCCCTGGCACAGGAGATGGGGTGCTGGGTCTCCTCGTCAGGAGCCTCCTGAGCACTGCGTGAATGCTGAGCACTAGCCTGGTACGAACACGGTAACTGCCGAAGAAATGTGTGTCAGCTTTAGAGAAAGACCATGCCATGACCATGAGCAATTGACAAGAGGGTGATACGTAAGTTTGCATTCACAGGAGACAGATAAGTTAGAAGGAAAATTCAGAAACCAAGATTTTGGGCTCTGGAGGCAATTGACGAGTCTGGATCTGAAGAACATGGTGTGTCGTGCCTCAGAGAGTAGGGAGTTGAGAAGGAAACACTTTTTCAGGTTTAAAAAAAAAGTGATACTCTAAAGAGGGAAAAAAAATGGTTCATTTATGCAGCCAAGCCTTACACATCAAGTATGAAGAGTAAGAAGAAAATAAATTAGCAGCTGACATTTTACACTTTTGTGGGTGAATCCCCATGTATGAAGCACCCACAAATAAAAGCTTCACATCCATTTTTAAATTCACTTTTTTAGGTGCTGAAACTTACTGAAGCAAAAATAAAGCAATGAACTAAAGTAGAAGGAAGCAGACTGAAGTTGTTAATAGGCTAACAGCATGGCCATTGCCTCAGGCCAGAAATAGCTGATGGATGATACCACAACAGTCAACAGACAAATCTGTATTACAATTGTAGATTTTGTGACCCAAACAATTTACTCTCTTCACTATCATCCCTACACTCACTTTTTGCAGCAGCTGCACTACCACCTTTCAGTGTTGGCATAGCTTGCTTGTTCTGTATCCCTGGCACAGACCATAAACTCAGAGATTGCCACCATCAAAGTAAAATGATGGTTCTGGAGGAACATCGTGGCAGAGGGACCAAAGGTAATGTCCAGGTGTGTGCTGGCCAGTCTACAGCATGCTGACAAGAAAGGCTGCCCAGTGGGGGATTTTCTGGGGAAAATAAATAGGGGAAGGGAGCACCCGCCCATGAGCAGATGCAGCACACGGTCCGTATCGCATGGCAGAGAGAGGATGCACAGCCACAGTGTGTCTGGCTGAACTGTACTCTCATGTCCTCAGTTCACAGGAAAAAAAGTCTTCAAAAGAATACAGTAGCATTTGAGCAGAAAACTGATGGAAAAATTAGGCACTCAGAAAAAGCCACAATTAAATTTGACCCAAAAAACATCCTGTTGCCTGTCGATGCATATAAAAATGTGGTCGCATGCTCTTCTCCACCCAGCACTTTTTTACATATAGTCACATAATTATAGACTATATCATAAAGCACACAGAAAGGGATAGAAGTACAGATGCCTGGGCAATCTTTAGTCCTCCTTCCCTAAGCATCTGTTGGTTTTATTTGCAACCTACAGAATGCTTTTTATATGTAGGATTGGTGTTGCTCACATTAGAAATAGGTGAAACAGAATATAACATGCAGAGCTAACTTCCAGTCTGCTGTAAACTCGCTGGAGTCACTAGACTAACACAATTTGCAAATGTGGTCTGCATATAAATAAAGAATGTTTTTTTCTCAACTCATGTATATTCTGGTTGGGCACTGAGACAGACCAGCTCTACAGAAGAAACTTAACTTACCTTCCTTTAAAAGTAAAGTGGTGAGGGTAACTATCTAGCTGCTTGATTAATGAAAATAGTCTTCAGTGTGAAGCCTATGACTAACATGTTCAATAGGTGTCTCTCTATTGATAAATTACCATGTATCTCCAAGCATGCTATAATTAGGTAATAGAGCTGAGCTGTAAATCTAATTCAATTTTTATTGATGTATCCCAGCTCTGTATCCCATCCTGTGGGACCGCTAGAAAACCAAAGGGTTGGTTTTATACCTTTCTAATTTCAGAGAAATACATCCACTGCACTCATAGAAATCTTCCGGCTACAAGCTATGGCTGAGTGCATTAAACAGGGAACTCATTACTCTTGCACCATTTTTTGTTACTTCTTCACCTCTTTCTGTTTGTTCCTGCCTTCTAAGCTCACATGAAACAGAGACAAAATGGGAAGGTACTTTCTCACAGCTTAAATGTTGCTGCCTGAGCTTCTGTTGCCCATTTTATTTGAGCTTGGATTCAGCTCACCTATAAATTCATTGATGTGTTGAATCTGCCTGAAATACAGAGAAGTGCCTGTGAAAGAATGGGCCATCCCAACTTATCGAGGTCCTAAACAAAAAGGTATCAACTTCCCTGTTCCAGCCGGAAGGAYTGAGTCTCCGTTTTTGTTTTGGGTTATTAGCCCTTGGTTTATAAGAAGTGCTGCAGTTTGCTCATGTGCTCAGCAGGATAACCTGAAAAGAATTAAAATTCACCACTGGGATCTAATTATCTCATCCTGCATGTCATTTTGCACAGTTCAGGAGCAGGAAAAATAAATAAATAAATAAAGATTATCAAAATCTGCACATTGGAATAGAAAAGTTACTGATCCAGATACCCCTCAATTTATTTCACAAGGAAGAAGTAATGATCTGAATCATTTTAAAGGTGGAATTCAAAGATGAAGCAAACTTTTGACTGATCCTAGCTTTACATATTGCCCCAACCCATGAACCAAAGTGTGTTTGCCATTCAGGTTCCCCCTCCCAATGGCAGAGTTTCAACTAACAAACATTTTCTTCGTTACCCTCCATGGTTCTTTTGCCTTTTTCTGTGCTTGCCTGTGCCCACAGCCTAATTATCTCCCCAGGTTGCTCTGTGGCTAATTAGGGTCAGACACTTAGGTAATGTAAAGTGATTTATTCTGCAGACTTGGAAGAAGCCAAGACAATGCCACGCACCTACCAGCTGAGAACCTGGGCACTCTGTACATCTCTTTTTCTCAAGTACTGGGCTCCCGTAGCACACCAGGATTCTTGGGTAATAAGTTCCAAGGGAAACATCAAAACGGTAGTTTGACTGAATTAGCTTCTCAAATGTTACAATACATTGATACCTCCTTACAAAGGCAGATTCCAAAATTTAATTTCTGAATGTCTAAGTTCCCTCTGAGAATTGGATGGAAATAATTTTCATCTCTTGTATGAGTGCAGAGAGGTGATTTTAGCAAAGTTTATAACACCAAATATTTAACTCTTCCTTCATATGACAGTGAGCAAGCTAAAGACTCCTCGATAAAACTCTGGATTTCTTTAACAATCTATAGTTAGTCTGCTACTATTTCACTGCAAATATTTATTTATTTATTTTTCTGAGTTGTCTGTTGCCTTTCCATTATTCCTTGCCTATTACTCTTTGGGAGTCTTGCATATTTTTTCCACCAATCGGTTAAGTTTAAGGGCTGATTTACAGATAAGCCAGACTCTTCAAAAGCTGTGGCTGTTGGCCGTCAAACTGTCTTCCTCAGAGCCACTAAAACTGTGTTCCCTTCTGTTGCTGTGTCTAACTGCTTGTGCAAAGAAATATACGCTCCCTAAGTTATGAGATGTCGGAAGGCATCAAAGAAAAGGATTATAGGTATTAATAAGAAGCTGCTGACAAGATGGCCATTGGCAGAAAAAATCACCCTTTCATATAAGACATAGGAAGCTGGGAATTTACTTGCTGGATAGAWAGACATATTATAGATAGGAAATAATTTTTATTTGCCATTGTATGATCTGGATTCTATTATTTCAAGACTTGTAAACTGATAAACAATAGCAATAAGAGAGGACTGGACATTTTGAATATTACTGCAGGGCTGATGTTATGGCTTTCTTAGTTTGCAGGAATGTATGTTATACTTTCATCACGAGGTAAATCTCAGCCTTTGCCTAATTTATGGAAAGATAAAAACATCACTGGTTAGAAGCAGCAAGCTTTTTCAGAGGGGAACGCAATAAATCCACAAAACTCCATACTTCTCAATTGGCAATACTAGATCATTTTTTAAAAAAATGGCTGTTTCCATCTGGTCAGCATCTGTTAAGCTCCATGTCACTACAGAATGTGTAAGATTTTTTTCCTCTAGCGTTTGCTAAATTTGACCCAATTTAATTTCAAAAATCAAGCAGATGCACATCTTAGAGAGATAAGAGAGAGAGACAATCTTCTTTATACCTGCCCTTGGAGATACCTGTACTGATCATCTCTTGTATTAAATACAGCTGAATTACTTGGCCCCTTCTACATGCTGATCCAAACTCTCTTTATTTCAGTTCTCAGGGACGCTGTCCTTTAATGAAAACCACTATGGAACAGAAGATATTTTATATCCTTTACTTATTATTAGCTGAATCATTGGCCAGTGACTGTGCAAAATACATAACAACTTCTTTGGTCAAGGACAGCTTCCTAAACTTGTGAGACAAACAAGAGCTGACATGGGAAAATTGGCATACCCAGGATCCCATGCTAGGTCAGGAGCAGCGCTAACTCAGCCTGTCCCTATGTCCCAGCTCAGTCCTCTGTCCGCTCACCCAGGATCTCTGCTTATGGTGAGATACAAGTAAGTGGCCAGCTTACGGTTCCTGATCTTATATCTCTCACAACAACCACAAAGCCTTTTTGTAATTTACTTGATTCTCTTCACATAAAAGCTAATCACAGCAGTGAACAATGCCAGTTTTACCCGTTAGCATCATCTGATTTTCATACTTGTTAAACATCCAGCTTAATCTTTTGTCACTTCAAATATTGTAAAATTTCCCCTTTGATAAAATACAGGTGACTGAAATACACATGAAATATATGTCTGCTGTATTAGCAGACATAGCATATTTTTTGGCATCAGTGGGTTCTCAGCCTGGCAAAGCAGTCAATCCTTTGTTTATATGAAATGCATTTTCATCCAAAATGCCTTATTATCCTGTTTATTGGGTCACTTTTGCCTATTTTATACCATTGTTATTCCCCTTTCCCCAGGGAATCACTACTGATTTGAAGCAGTATTAGATAAAGACAAGGCCGTAACATACCTCAGAATGACTTCAAGTTTCCTTTATCTTGTGAAAGGTTGATTTAACGTTAGATCAAGCATCTCTTGAGATCTTTTCATAAAATTGAAGTTCTGCTGAAATATCATGTTTTGAGATAATCACATGCCTTTGAAGTCATGGATTATGTGTATCATGTAAGATATTAAACCTGTGAAGATGTTGTTTTTAATATGTCTTTTAGTTAAGACCATATCTTGACATGAATTATTCCTAGCATAGTTTCTCACACACTGGTTCAGCAAGCAATCATCCACCACATCCATCATTTCTGTTGCTGTCTCACCATATGTCTCAGAGGAGGCGGAGGGTGGAAGTTTCCAGTTAATCATTTTTTTGCATTTGGTATGCAAATCACTTAAAATTGAATGATATGGCAATTTCAAACAGTATTATCCTAAGAAAGACTGAAGTTTTAGTACTCAGTTAAGCTTGATAGGTTTACTAGGTGGGTTTTTTTTTTTGCTTGCATCTTAACAAAATTTTACAGCTAGAAAAAATTCTCAGGATAATCTCTAGCCTATTTCCTCCTCAGAGATATGTTTGCAAAAATTGGTTTTATATTATCTTAGCGAGAGGCTTCTGCTTGTAATATTTCAAACCTTCATCTGTCCTTGGCTGCCATGACATTCATCCATCTGACAAAATGGAAAAAAAAGTGCCAGCCAACGAGTGAATGCTCCTTTAAGTAAATTTGTTAGCCAGGCATAAAGGGTACTGTGCTCACTGAGGCTACATTGGCAGCCGCATCCTCAAAGGTCTTGTGACTCCTACGGGCAATGGGTAACACAGGGCAGCAAGACTCACGATGGGACATTCGAACAATAGAGCTTTTGCTTTTAAGAACAATCTGTTTTCATCAGCCGTGAATTAATCCACAGAACAGTGGCACTGCGTAGGTTGCTCTTGGCTTTCTGAAGATGCATACAATGAGATAAACAATGGTTTGTTAAGTTTCAGATTCATTTTCTAACCTCATGAAAAGCTCTGCATACTGCTTCTCAATATTGGGAATTGTCCAGCCATAAATGCACATCAGTAAAGCACAGAAGGCTCAAATTTAGGAAATAGAGCAGAGCCTGAATAAAATCTTTGCACAAAACCAGCAAGGCACTGAGACCTGAATTTCTCAGGTGTATAAGCCAGGATATCTATACAGTCAGGCCTCAGCTGGACACAGAACAAGACAGAGATGGGGAGAAGGAACATTATGAATTTTTATCCTTCTGAATTTTTTCTGAGAGGTGTGTGCTGTGCATAGACTAGCAGGCAGTGTCTCAGGCTGCCTGCACTTTCTTTCTCTGTAGATAGTAGCAGGGATCCATGGAAGCTATCACCACCAACAACAACTTGTTTTGATTTCATACTTTCTCTGCAATCAAGACATATTTTATAAGCAGCTCTTTGTTTTGTGGGATCATCAGGTCAGCTTGGAGCTTAGCTCATGAGACAGATACAGCAGCTTACTGAGCATGTTTTCATCCTTCCATTCAGCAAGAAAAGCTTCATACGTCTGATAAGGGTTCCTCCTACGCAGAACACTTATACACACAATCCAATTAAACAGAAAGTGGAAACAAAGAACGTAGGGTGAGATAGGGGTTTTTTAATGTTATCCAATGATTTTTCCATATAAAAGCATGCAGATATGTGTAGGAGCAAGGATGGTATACAGATTTCCTTCTGCCAGGTGACTGTACAAACTGTTAGATGATACAGTCATATTTCCTCTTGGTCCCTCTTTGTTGAATTTTGAAGGTTTTTCTGCACAGTGGAACAGCTTCAGTCAGAGAGACAACAGATGCTCTCTGCCCCCTCACACCCCACTCCAACTCCTGTACCGGCATCGTAGTGGTTGGGCCTCTCATATAGGGGAGAGGTGAGAGATTTGGGTTTGAACCATCTCCAGTGGGGCAGGAAGCTGAGATGGAGTCTCTAAGACTCTTCACAAGTGATCCAGCTTTCACCGTAAAATAAAACAAAACATATAATATCAGGCAGCTGTGGAGTTTAGGTTCCTCCATATGTGAGTGAGAGCTGAGAAAACGACTTCAAAATTACAGTTTTCAGTATATGCACTTCAGTTTTGCCTATTTTAGGCACCTACGTCATTTTTGCAGGAGATCCTTATACTGTGTCCTGGAAAGCAGTCCCATTAATTCCTGAGCAGAAGAGCTACAAATGCTACATTCCCCGCTATTGACAGAGAAGGCTGTTTCTGAAGCTGCCTGGATATTACTGGTGACCAAATTTCTCAGCTAAGAGTATTTCTGTTTTTCAGAAACAGGAGGTCTTGTGGTTTAGTGCCTGTGAGGGCAATTTTGTCCAGCATAAAGTAGTTCTCTGGAGCTAAGCTGTGCCACTGCGCCCAGCAATTAGTTAGGTATTTCCCTTGCACACCGATACTTTGAAGCTGGGCCTGAATGCTCCTGAGTCACAGTATGAAGATCCAAACCTCTGAATCTTCATTAAAATGTTACCTTCTCTTTTGCATAAAGAATATTTGGCTGTTGAACTGGTGGTCTATGCCCTTCACAGATACCTGCCTGGGTCCTCCCACCGCGGTCACTGAGCCACTAACAGTCCCATTAGTGAACCGCAGCTCAAAAACCACCAACCAAAACCTCTGCAGGTCATGCTGGTATTTGGGTCTCAAAGTATTTGCCTTTCAGGTGTAGAGCAGGTAGGTGCAGAGCAGTCTGAGGCAGAGGGATTTTCTCCCATGGCATCCCTGTCCTATATGCAGGAGGAGGATGTACCATCTTTGTCCTAGACCAGTTGGAAAATGACTATCTTGCTTCCCTAAAAAATGTGCTTCTTTTTTATTTTACTGTTAGAGTAGGGCCTGCAGATGTGTGACCCAAAGCTTGATTCATCTCTTACAAAAGGAACAAAGAACCAGATATGGATGGAAAAGGTAGAATAGTCTTTGGCGAGGAATCTCAGCTGAGGAAGGTCTACAGAGGGTTCCATTTCACACCGCTCCTAAGGGGAAAGGATACTTGTTCTTTAGCTGAAAAAATAATGACCACTCTCTGAAAACCATGTATTTTATTTTCCCTGGGTAACTCACAGACATTTTACAATGGCAATAAAGTTTTAATTTAAAGCATCAATGATGCAATCTTTCAAGAGGTAATGCTTGGTTTAGTCTCTGGCAGCTCTCTGGTCCAAATCTCTTGGTCTTCACTTTTCATGGGCCATTAATGAAGAGATGAACTGCAGAAGAGAAACTTGATCCATTAAATCCATGCCATTAGTTCTTTTGTCCTCTTCATCAATCATATCCAGATCCAGGTAGTGACTGGAATTTTCCATAAACATCTATTGTTTGTTCCATTTTTCTTTCCTCTTTGGGCAGTTGTTATTTTAGTCTAAGCATAACTTTTGCCTACAAGATCTCTTGTATGGAGAGGAAACTTCCTATGAATACTGATATTTTATTGACTTGTTTTATTTATCAAAAAATGCTATGACTTTGCATAACTCTTGATCTGGAATGTATTGTTTTGTTGCCTAAAGAAACATTAATCATAAATTCAAGAAAGACAGGGGAACAGAAATAACAAAGATGAAACTGGAACAAGAAATGCATAAAACATTGGAAAGATATAAATAAATTCACCAAACATGTCTGTTAAATCCTAAGAATATCAATGATTTTATAGAAATAATTGCTTACATGCTAAAGCAAAATGTTTCTGATCGTGACTGTTGTATTCTGTTGTGATAGCCCAAGATATTCCACTGTCTGAAGCATCTGAAGCATTGAAGTAATTTTCCTTTCAAAGTAAAAAGAATATCAGATACGTAAACATAACTAACAATAAAGGCTTTTTTCTACCAAAAAAAACAGTTAGAACAATTCTGAGTAACTTATTTTAAAGAAAGATAATGAAACCAGATTTTCTTTTATTCCGAAAAAAAATGCTATGAACATTTTTAGCATAAATAGATATTCATTTTAAAATCTCTTTACTTGACAAGCTATTTTCTTTGAAATATGAACCCAGAAAATTCTAAACCATTTCAGTATCTGAGATCCTAAAAGGCAATAACTTTTGCTTGGCGGCAATTTCTCCRTGATAGCCATTTTGCTATGTATAATACTGTGTGAGTTTCTTACACTTGCTTATCACCTTAGAATTTGAAAGTTATTTAACAATATTAAGGAAACACAAAAATTGTCTTCCAGATACAACGGGGCACATTAAAACAGATAGATATGGTCAAGGCAAAACTTCGAAAACATCTACTCTATTTTGGACGCTCAGTTTGAATTCTTCCAAGCTAAGCACAGAAAAGACAGAGGATCTGAAATTAATGGGCCTGTGTTACTGACTTAATCAAGGACACTCTGAGGAGAAAACTGCAGAAACATATATGAATTCACTCGATGCAGTACCATTCCCCATCCAAGGCCGCCTTCCCCTTCCCATCACAGTGTGGTGGGACGGTCAGTCAAAACTGGCACTCGTCCTTCTTCACCACCCTGACGGAGAGTAATTTACCCATACCAATGGCAGGAGGTACCAAAGCTGTTATAAGGGACTGGTCAAAATGTCTCCGATCTTGTAAAAATTGGCCAGTCGAGGAATCTCTGTCTAACCACGTGGAGGTATGATTTGTGTTGAAATATCACTCAGAGGTTGTAACCAGGGACATGGTCCTTCTGGTGATGGTCCCCTTCCTTTCATTCTGAGGCAGGAGGTCCTGGTCATAGGGCTGGGAGAAGCAGGACAGAATAGCTTGCAGACCTGGGGGGTCTGACCACACCGGCATCCCGCTATGTGGCCAGAGTCACTACGGAAGGCAGGGAAGAAAGAGCAGTGCCCATTTGCTCTTCTGGTGCCTCTTCTGTATTTACACATGGGCATGAGTTTCGGCATCAGGTCCTTAAATCCATCAGGTTTGTCACTTAAATCTAGGGGGTCTAGCACTGTTACCCAGCATAGAGGAGTTCAGAAAATGCACATCAGAAAAATTATGTTTCCAGTGTTAAGAAAAAGAAAGAGAAAAGGATTACAAGAGCAGTGAAAATGCTATACAAAGGATTTACCTATTCTCTACCTGTGTCACTTGCAGAGGATTTGGATGGATTTTAGCTACAGGGAGTCAACTATTCTGACTATGTATACAGTAAGGACTGCACAAACAGGCATAGTGTCCATTCAGATAATACAATCAACCTCTTATTTCCTTACATTACACAGCAGCACCAGAGGCACATGTTGTCTCAGTTTGCCGCATAGCCTACCTGCTTCCATGCTTCATCCAACACTCTTCCTCTGTAGGAAAGTGAGTCCACAGTCTTATTCAGCATATGGACCTTCTTCTTCTCAGGGGCTGCTAACAGCTCATCAGTTAAGTCAGGATGCCAACCAAAAAACAATACATTTTTTTCTGAAGCTAAAGAGAAAAAAATCCAGCAGCAATGAAACTTAAATTGCATTTTGTCCCATTTATTAACTGCTAAATTTCATTGTAAAGAAGCTTCTAGCGCGTACCACTGTTTCTCTGTCTTTTCTTTCTTCCCTACAAAGACATGAGTAACTTACATCCTTTTTAATGTGGCACCGACCTGTAAAAAACACAAAGAACATGTTTAACAGAAAGGAGAGAAACACTAAATAAATGTATATTTATTTTGTTTGTCTCTCAGAATATGCACACACAGAGTTTTCAATGCTGTTTTACTAAAACAAGTCTTCAGACCCCCAGCAACAAACAGCCAGTCACTTATTAGTAAGAATCCAAATGGATAGTACAGAGCCTGTCTACTTGTGCTTTTGAGATGTAAATATCAAAATTGCTTTCTGAAGAAGTAAAATGTAAAAGCAGCTAAAGTTCAAGATTCAATTTTTTCCTCTTCTTTTGATAAATGCATTTGCATTTTAATTTTCAGTGTTTTCAATTTTCATCAGTGAAAGGCTGTATTTCTGGATGAAAAGCACAATAATAAAATGTTCTCCAGTCCACAATTTTCTTGTAATTCACAGAAATGATCTGAGGGCATATAGCTCATGACAATATATATTATAGTGTTCAGTGCAAAGAACTCAATTGTTACGGCTGCAATTTCAAACATATGTATATTAATGAACTGGCTGTGGCTTCATTAGAAATACCTATAGAGTTTTTTGCTGACATAGAATCATCACTGCTGTAATCTTACAAATCTGCAAAGATTGTCAGAACTGTGCATGTTATTTCATTTATTCAATCAATGTAAGTGTCAATGCCAATTACACTGCAGAAATCCATGTAATAGTCCTATTTTTTTAAGTCCATATGGCACCATAGATTATGAAGGGAACAGAGCAATGCAACATGCCATGCCTTACGTAATTTGGCAAAGCAGCGTTGCTTTATTTATAAGAAGAACATACTATAAATCCTTTTCTGCTTTTATTGCAATCAGTTCCCTTCCTGAGCTTGAAATGATAAAGCAGATTTTGCTAATGTGAAAAAAAAAAGGCCCAAACAAAGACTGGAAACATTATTGGTCTTTATCCATAGCATGGGATAGATTTTTGCTACACACCTTAATCACTCTGGCTCCTAGAAACTGAAGAAAAAAATATTGTAACTGGCCGAACAGACAACAGCATCCACAGTTAACAACTGTTCAATGCGGTACCCATTATAAAATGTAAGATTGGTGTGCAGAGCTATAAAAACCATACAGACTCTATTCTCAAAAAACTGGTACATCAATAAATAACATAAGTTGAGAAACCAGAGGATAAGGCAAAATACATAGGAGGTCAACAAAAGTCTGGTAGATAAAGCTGAGAAGCGAGGCTGAAAAACAGCACAGAATGGAGAATGCACTCAGCACCCTGCCGAAGAATAGAGACAAGCTGCAAGTAATAACAGGCTTCCTTGGGGGAGCCTGCGATTTCATCTCAGCACGGAGAGCTTGCTGCCGTAGGGAAGTGTCCCTCTGCCCATGCTAAGGAAGCCCAGGGAGCCGTTTGAAGGCTTGCTCTTTGGGGAGACGGCATTCTTCTTTATTGCAGATACTGCAACGGGGGGGGGGTTCTGCTTGCAAGCAGACACCTTGCCCTCCTCACATTCATTTCTCTTTCCCTCTCTAAAGCTTTATTTCTCCCTGCCTAGGTTTGTGGAAGCTCCCACCAGCTCTCCTTGCACCTAACTTATTTATGTCTTCTGATCAAGTTTCATTTTTCAGGTTTGGTCAGCATTCTCCTCTCCACATGGCTGTCAGGTTTGTTATCCTCTTTCAGTGCAGAGAGATGGGACTAAGATGGACCTATAGCCCTCCCTCCTTCAGCTCTGGTGCTGTTGAAGGCACTTCCCATAGGCGTCCTCCTCCGCCTCCACATCATCCCATCTGGGGAGAAGAGAGTCTCTTTCAGAATAAGAGGTGAAAAAGCCTGACCTTAGCAAGCCAATGACTGAGAGCTGGCTGCTTTCTGGAAATACATCTAAGGACAAGCATCAGGAAGGTCTATTTAAGCTAAAAGTTAGAATTGGCACTAACATCATGGTTGTAAAGGAGGCATGAACCATATCATACTGGAAACAAACACACGCACAAAAAAATTGATCTAGGAGTCTAACTTCTTTTAAGAGAAAAGTCAATAAACATAAGAATAAGATTATGTAACACAATGCTTGCTTGCTTGAATCTGGAGTGTCCCCAGCCCTGATACAACTGATACAATTTCAAACGTGAATATCATATGAACAGTAAAGTACTTCAAAAATAGGAAGGAAGCATATTCACTTATACAGTAATTATTCCTCATTATATTTACATAATTATACGCATTATTCTAAACATAATATATGTGTATTTATTGACAGAGTGATGTTGTCAATATATTTTTCCTGAGAAAGTGTCTACTGAACCAGTGCTGAAATCTGAGCATTTTAGTGGAATTGAATACCTCGCGCTTGTTCCCTCACAACATCATGTCCTTCACATTTTTGGAAACTTAGTCAAGATTGTCGTGTTCACTCATCCTAAATTTATTTGACCTTAATCCATGCTTGACGATGCACTGAGAAAGCCAAAAGGGACATAGCAGACATAATAAGAGAGGTGCCTCACGGCAGGGAGCAGTTTATTCTAATGATTATTTATAAACCCCTTCCGTTCCCCAAGATGTGCTTTAGCAGTTGATTATAGTTTTTTTCAGCATTTTAGAAGCTGTTCCTAATAATATGGCAGATTTTTCTAGCTGTTAGAATTGTTTAAGCTTCTGATTCATTTTGTATTGGTTGTGATACTAAGATGAGATACTTGTGCCTGGTCACAGCCCGTATAGCCAAAGAAAGGGAACTTCGCTGCTGAATACCTACTCCTAGTACACGCAAGCAGTCAAGAAGCTCTCTAAGATAAAACTCCCTTTGATTTCTCCAGACATTTTTTTTTCCCAAGTTAAGGCTGCAGGACTCGGCTGTGAGTTTGCAAGTGCCAAGGAGCTGAACTGAGTTTTACTACTCCATTACTCATGTGTCTCTATTTTTCCCCAAACTCTTTATATAGCTGCCACAGTTCCTCTGCACCTTGCAAGAGATGGATGAGCCAAGAAACACCTCTTTAGCAATACCTGTAGCACTTGCCAAGTGCCAAGTCATCTATTTTACGTAGGATATAAGCACTAGCTCTGTGTGCTAGACTGCAGGCCAACTGTCCTGTAAATAAATCCTGGTCTTTCCAAGTTGACCCTCTGCACACATTTAAACACTTCATCCTGCAGGACTCAGGGCTGCACCGTGATGCAGAGCGGCTACGAGAAGGAGTCTGCAGCCACAGACAGCCCTGCAGTAAAGTACTGGAGACATCAGCAGAGATGGCTTCCCAGAAAAGGTAATTACCAAAGTCAGGATTAGAATTTGACCACTTCTGCCTCCAACCAAGAGGTCACTGCTCTCTCCTCTTGCCCAGGTATGACCCTGGGATGACAGGAGCTGAGGTTTCCTTCGCTGTCCTTCTTGGCAGCTAGCTGCAATGGACAGTGAGTCCACAGTGGGGTAGAGAGGACAAGGGAAATAAATAGCGGGATAAGCCAGGGCTTGCTGTGACCCGTATATTGTATTCTCCACTACAAATGTTTGGCAGAGATGTTTGTTTCTTAGGAACCACTGAAGCTTTTTGCACGCTGCTCGTACCGCAAAATGACTGATTGTTCCTATTCATAGGCAGGGCTAATTTACCTTTCTGCCAAAGCAATTTTCATGGAAAACAGAGTTTTAGACAACAACTGCAAAAAATACCTTCTTTATAAAAGACACAACTGACAAGCAGTAACCTCCCTGACCCCAGTCCAAAAATGTAGCTTTTATGCAGCAGTCTGAAAAAATCTATAATGGGTGAGGAGAGGGAAATCACTGCATCCTTTCAGGATTACTTTTTGCTCTTCCAGCACGTACTTCTCCAAGGGGCTGGATCCTGCAGGATGGCAGCAATTGCTGTGGTTTCCGTGCATGCTGTGGTGTCACCACTGGCCCAACAAGGTGAGATAAGCTATGTGACGGAGGTTGTATCGACCAGCAGTACCATACAAGTGCTGTGACCATTACATGCACAAAGACACTGAGCCTTCAACTTGCAAAATCCTGGGGGACTTTATAATATCGTTTCATTTGTGGTCATGCAGTGACTTTCTTCCAAGACCAGGTTCTCCCACACTTGGGCAAAGCTATGCCACAGCAAGCTGTGGGAATGGGCTTATAACATGGAAATAGCTACCACGGTCAAAGTACAGTCCTGCTCCCACTGCAGCCGACTGCAAAACTGCCTGACTTGAGCAGGATGGGCACGTGTGGGACTGAATTAAGCCCACTCTCTCTTCTGCAGCACAGTCAATTCCCCTGTATTCCCCCCTCCCATTTAAGCCCAGGCACAGAAGCTTCTCGCTCAGCTAAGGACGATCTCCTCAACCCATAGCCTGTGCAGAACTTCTCAGCACATCTGAGCTGTGAATGCCTGCCCTCCCCACGACCTTCTGCAGCCCACAGTACCATGTCCTGGCTTATCCCAGGTACAAAGTGAAAAAAAAAATACTTAGAGCGGGCTTTGGTTTTCTTAGTCTGTAGCTTCTGGATTTGGTGGGCTTTTCTGCTTGCAGTTGAGCTGACTTTCACAGCAAATAGCATAGATTAAGTTCTGTGCTCTGAGCAGGGATTTCTCATTTCATACATCATTTATAAGTTTCTGCAGTGATTCCACAAAGTCAGTATCTCTCCATAACATAAAGATGAGAAGGATGGAAAATATAGCTGAAAAAGTGACAAACCTGCAAATTGCATTTATGTAGAGTTCTGATGCCACAAAGCTTCTACAGCAATTTTATGGAAACCTAGCAAATTCAGTATAAATAAATTTGCAGTTTAGGAAAGTTATGCATTTATGGATTTCAGCACAGTGCCATATTACAGCTTAGCAGAGATGCTAAATATCTCTCGCACAAAATGGAAATTAAATCTGCTGTTCTATTTTGTCAGATCAGGTCTTTGCGTATGGTATGCTGGGCATAGATTTCACTGCCTTTCCCTCACAGAAGTTGCAGCAGCAGTGAAAAATCACATAAACAAACCCCACTTTTGCAAAGGTTGCAAACACTAAGTACATCAGATTGCTCTATAACTGGCAAGCGATGTCTTTTTTCATTTTCTCTTTTTCTGGGATATTCCATCCATCACTCATTACCAGAAAGTGAACAGAGGCTACTACAGAAGAACCCCAGTACATTTTGGTGACATCCTGATTCCAGTGATGTAAGCAGCAAAAATCCCACAGGTTTTATTAGAGCCACAAACTGCTCCTTTATACTGAGTGCTTGTTTTCATAGTCAGAGCCAGTTGCCAAAATGCTGATCCTGATCCCACTTTCATAGTTGGATAATCAGGATTTACTATGACCTAAATTAGTGAAGTCAGAATGGTGTAAATGAGAGGAGAACTGGGGCCATCTGCCGTGAATTTCCAGTCACCAAAAAGAAACTGAAGAAGTGAGAGATTTTCTTACTAGCCTTCAATTCCTAATGGGCAAAGGTTTACAAAGAAAAGTCCTATCCTGCCCGTCACGCATGTTTAACTGTATCTTAAGTCAACAGGAAATAACGTCAGTAGAATACACACACTCACAAACACACACATATGAAAACATACAATTGCCTTCAGGTTGAAATGCTTTTCATTTCAGTACAGCATATTGCCATCAGATAAAGAAAAAATATATATTATTCTCTGTCTAGCTCTTCCAAAGGAAATAATACCAAAGGTTTAAGAACATGCATTGGCTTCCTTCCTGATAGGATTTAAAATGTTCTTTTCCAATGTAAGTGCAAAACCAAACATTAAGGTTGAAAATCAAGCACACTAGTCACGCATATCCAAAACTGATGTGAAAAACCTGGACCTGCTGAAGTCAGTGGCACGACTCCCATTGACTTCCATAGGGCCAAGATTCCATCCCAGTGTTCCTAGGAGAACATTAAATTGGCCACATTATGTATCTCATTTAATGGACTACGGTAACAGGCATGATTTATTAAGATCTACATTCAACAAAGAAATCAACTGAATTGTGGAAAGTATTTAAATTAATGTATCTGTAACAATAGGACCTCTAAATTAAGATAGCATTCAAAATCTTATTTTTGGTACTGCCTGACTTCTTGCTTTCCAAAGAAGTATTGCAGTAAGGGAATTTTGAACTTGATTTCCCACTTTTCCCACAATAGAACAGCAAAGGTATCACCTAAAATAGGAGTTTTATCAAAAGCTTCCTTAAAAAACAAATGAAAAAACTTCAAGTCAGAATATATTAAGGCACAAAATGTACAGAGACATGAGTAAATGATTTTGTTCTTATTTTTCTCAAACCAATTCCCTGCTTATTTTTAACCTGATTACAAGTCTACTGGCTGCCAGTAAAATTTGGATCAAAATTTTTCTGCTAACCGAGTGAAATTGTTTGGATAGTAAAGTCAGAATTTCTAACATCTTAATCAGGTTGCTTTCTGACTTTTTTAATAACAAAAGTAATTGGGTACATTAAAACTGCAATTCTTTAAAGTCCAAGACAAACGTCATAATAAAATATCTGTTTCTTTAGGGAAAATTCTAGTATAAGAATGAAACCAATAGGATTTTATTGACATTACTTCAAAAAACTGTAGCAGTTAACAGATTCATCTACTCTCTGTAAGTTTTGCTGCATCTTAGGTAGTTTTATAGGAGGACTGGACTTATATATTCTGTTAGGCAGCCACTACACCTCTTACAAGGTTATGAATTTCTTGTCACTTCATTGTGGCCAGAACAGACAAACAGATCATTTAATTTGCTTTCCTATATAGCAAAGCTGGAACACTTTACTCATTTTACTTTGTCCAGTACCTTCGTTTGGCCTCAAGCATCTCAGTAAGAGAGAGACTAAGCTGCCATGCCCCACCGGTTACCCCGGGCTGGTCGCATTCTCCTGCAACCCTGCAAAAGCAATTCATCGACTGGCAAAGGATGGGCAGGCGATACCATTTGTGCTACAAACGGTGGGAGAAAACAGCTGAACCACAGCACAAACCCTGCAGATTCCCGGTGTGGGCAGCCACTGATGTGCAGGCAGGCACCGTGCCGCGCTGTGGGCCAGGGGTGATGCCTCGGGGTGCAGCCAGGGGCTCGCGCAGGAGCGGATCAGCCCTGAGCGCCAATGCACGGCACAGGACGCGGGGCACCACGGCACCCAGGTGGGGCAGTAACTCCTTTCTCACTCCAAAAGTGGCCACCGGGCAGACCCTGAGCATGTGGAAAGCATGCACAAACCAACCACTGAGAATGATTTTAACTTCCAAGAGCAAATACTTGCCACCCCCGCCCAGCCCCAAACAAAATATTTCCAGGCAAATCTGTACTGAAAGGGAATAAACTCTGACCACTGCAGGCAACTGTCAGAAACTCTAAATAATGGGAATTGGTTATAGGCATTTCTTAATGCAGAACAGCAGTAGCAATGAATATGCTGGGACAATGCGGGGTTTTTTATTCTCTTTCTGTGGAAGAAAATAAATGGGGAACTTCATATATTCACTGGCTCCAAAGCCAAGAAAAAATAATCACAACCACCCAGCATAACCCATTGCACAAGCAAGTTGTATAACTTCTTCTGAGTGCTTGATTAAATATTCTCCTAAAAGATGTGCTTTACTTTTGCCATAAACACATCAAGAGATGCTGAATTTACCACATTCCTTGATAAATTATTCCTTTTCTCCCTGCTAAGAAACCACATCTTCTTTCAGGATTCATTTTATCTAACTTCAATTTGCAGCCATCTTGTTATGACTTTCTCAGCAAGATTGAAAAATCCTCAGCAAGAGCCTTGCTGAAGAACCGTGCTGCATTTTTGTTATGCGTTAAGCACCCTTCCTTCAAGCCATCTCTCAACTTTCCCTTTGATAAGGAGTTCAATCTGTTTGCAGCTTCTCACATCACGACACTTCACGTTCAGCCACTGGATCTTGTTTGCAGCCCCTCATTGCTTCATAGCCCTTGCAGTCCTGCCCTTCAAATAATATTCCTGTCTTGTCTTGCATATGGTCTCTTGCTTGTGCTGCAAACTTCACAAACCAGGGGCCTCCCAAACACACCATCAGTATACTTTATCCAGCAAAACTCTCAGGGAAACTCAGCTGCTAACCACTGAAATAGGATCTTCTGCTGCGTCTCCCCTGCCCTCCAAAATGGCATAACAAGAAACTTTTACAGCAATTTCAGTACCGAGGCCTATTTTAAACAGCATCAACTTGTTTTAAACCTCATCCTACGAACACACTGTGCCCTGGATCTCCCCTTGAAGTATCATGGGAAATAATACAGACCATCACCATAATTGCTTAGATTCCCTCCTCCTTTCCTTTCTGTTACTTTTCCCAACCATGGCAGCTTCCCACCAGCACGGTGCAAGGGGAGGTTTGTCCATGGGGCTGCACAGGTATTGCCCTCCCTTCCTCGCCCACCTCCTCCCACCCTCCACGGCTTCACCTGGCCGCAAATATTTAATACCACGCCTCACACTGTAATTTTTCTTCGTCTGTGATTTTTTTTCACAGTGGAGAGAGAATACAGTTTATTAGTTGGATCCTGTGGGTTTTTCTCAATATTATTAGAAGAAGCCAATATTTTACTGACTAAAGGAAATTTATAAACAGCCAATTTCTAAATGAAACAGATGGCTTATTAAAAATGAGCAGTCACTTCTTTGGCACACAAAAACTACTTTAACTCTTTTTGTATTATAATATTACCGGCTTTGTGTATGCTACAAGTAAGAAGAGTGACAGTTATCATAGACCCACCACATTAAGCAACAAATAAAAAAAAAATCAGTTTTGTGTTTTTGTCACAAATTGCAAAGATCCTATTACCTTCACTCATATGTATGTAACAGAACTAAGTAAAAATCAAGCTAGTACTGAATTCACAAGCAACTGTGGCTTCAGTTATTGCCAAACATTTGCAAAACTGATCCAGACCTGCTAGACAGAAAAATCACTGTACTGGAATTCTGAAGTGACTGCTAACGCCATGGTGCTCCTTCTTCAACTAACTCAGGGTTAGATCGCTCAGCCAGGATGTGGGTAATCTAAGTTAGCCTGAGACATAGAGACTTATTTTCTTCTTAGAAAGTGAACAAAAACCTCTTAGCACGTAAACAAAAACCTCAGTAATTCAGACAGCCCAAACATATAGCCTAAACAAACAATCACATATGAGACAGTCTTAACTTCATAACTGCAAAAATTAATAAAGACACATTTTCTTGCAGCGCTGGACAAATTCTGGAGGACTTTCTTTCACTTTTCATCAAAACTCTCCAAGAAAAGCTTCACACAAGCTTCATACATATATATATATGGACATATATGTATTAGAAAGCTGTAGATGAGAATACAGCTTTAATTTCTAAGAAGTTAGGGGACTTGGTTTCTCTCCATTTATCACATCTTATCAGAAGACTTGAAACAGCACACTAGTCTGAGTCAAAACCTCACATGCCCAATATTTCCTAAGAGATGAAAACAAATTAAAGGAAGACAAGCTTGCCTATTCCTCATCCAAAGGCTGTTCATCTGAACCAAACTCCTGAGCTAAATCCTGAAACTTGTGAGATGTCCTTTTCTTCATTAGTGCACTACATGAAACAAGCAGCTTTTAATATATTTGTTTGAAGAATATTACTCCCTGAGAATATTAATAAACCTAAAGAATATTAATACCTCTATATCTAGGTGAGAAGTATGATAATTCATCATCTCAAATCACTATTTGGATTTTCTTCACAGATACAGAGCAAGCAAGCATTGACCTCTAGAATTATTTTCGGCAGAAAAAGGGGGTCATTGTAAAAACTACATACACGCCAGCAAGCTAGCATTTTTTATGGCCAAGTATTTGCCTGTTTGATGATTATCTAGTGTGTGGAGCTTCCAGAAACTTTAATCAAGAACTCACCATGGCAGAGGAAAAAGTTATCACCTTAGTCACAAATATATTTCTGTAATCGATAGCTTCCCCATTCTTGTCAAGTTAGCCTACGCTGTACTTCTCTAGAACGATGTTGCTGACACTATCATGAGATACTGGTATATTTAAGCTAAGTCTGAGGATTTCAAAAGACTTTCAAAGAAAGAAACCTCATGACTTTCTACAACAGGGTCTCTGTCTTGATGCTGTGAATAATGAATTTGCAGTAATTTCATTTAGAGAGAAGCAGAGAAAAAGGCCACTTCAAACATGGGAAATTAGGCAATGTGATTCTATCAGAAATCATGTTGAAAGGATTCATTTCTTCAAAAATAAAATAAAAGAGCAGCTAAAAATACTAATCTTGTTCCACAGATGTTTGATAGAAAAGAACGCATGAAAGGAGCCCCCAGCCTGTAACAGATACACTGCCACATCCAGTCTATGATTCAATTAGACAAAGAAAACACATACACGTAGGCTGCATTTTTCTTCAGTTGTTGCCTCCCTTCTGTAGGATCTTACGTGTTGGAAACGCTGCAGCTGCTCAGTGCCACACTGAAGGAAGCAGCGTGGGCTCCCACTGCTGCAGGATTTTGTCCAGAATAGCTGAAGACACTGTGGCATTATCTTGCCACCTTTTCCAGGCATTAGCAGAATAGTACAGGGAAACAGAGTACCAGAAGTCCTGACACATCACACGTACAGTGATTTGATTTTTGAAATGCCGTTAGCCAGCAGGACAGCAACTGAGGGCATTTCTAATATCCCTGTTTTATCAGATCATCCTCTTTAACCAATGGTAGTTTGAGACACTGATGTGTGTCTGCACATCCTTTAGTAGCTGGCCTTTCCTGTGATAAAACATGGTATTTTCTGTCTTGTAGCTACTCTCCACCCTAAAAGGTTGTCATTTGTGCATTGGCCATACTGGATAACATTTATCCAGAGTAACATTGATTGATATTTTTAAGTCTTAAAGTATTAGCAATGATGTGGCGAGCATCTAATTGCTGTACTTGGTCTAAAACCAGAAATAATATCCAGTCTGAGCTGAATTAAAAGCCAGACAGTGACAAAACCAAGAGGATTTGTGTGTGTGACGGTGCACTTGATTTATTGCCTCAGATTGCAAGCAGTAAAAGGCAGTGTCAGTACTCATTTTCAGGTGACAAAAGATATAAAGAGGTTGTTATAAGGACTCCAACAAGTTTCTATAGGCCTGATGTGGGAGAAGATAGTAATGTTAGGTGTTACATAGGGACGGAGCAGAAACGCAAGAGACTGAGAATAACTGGCCATGGAGGAGCTTCCCAGAAAGCAGCTGAGGGCTTCAACTCTTGAGAGCTGTATACACCCACAACGCAGATTTTCAAAGCTTTTATCTAGTCCTGAGGCATTTCAGCTGCTAACAAATAGTAAAGTCCCCAAGGCATGTAATACTTTGCTTCTAGGCGAAAAACTGTTCTCAGAAATGAAGAGCTCGGCACTGAGTTCATGCCTAATTCCCAGCAGGACTGGCACAGTAAGGTCCCTTGTCTCTGTCCATGGTTTAGCCTCACAAGGCCACGCATCCTGGCAATATGTACCCCAAGCACAGCAGACAGAGTACCCTTTGGATCATTCACAGGGGCTGTCAAGGGAAACATGCTCAAATCCCTGACGCTTACACAACCCATTTCTCAGAGCAGGACCCCCAGGATCCAGCTCCAGGATACTCAGAGGCAAGCCACTGGCAATATGAATCAATGGCAAAATCTCAGCAGAGTCACACATTTCACATTTGTCTCTTTTATGCTTTCAGTGGGCCACTGAAAAAACACAGTTAGTCAGCAAGGGTGGGTTTCACCTTGTCCGATTTCAGCTGCCTGAAAGTTAAGTGCCTGTTCAAGGGGATATTGTCAACACAAGGAAAGAGGCACTTGCAGGGGGCAATTTATCCCATGCATCTCAGACACTGACCTTAGGATCAGACAGCTCACTGTCTGGAGGGGTCTCTTTCTCTTAGATATTTGGGATATGCCTGTACTGTAGGACAGTAAAATTCTTGGCATGTCCTACAGTCCTGGTCACTCTGTCGTCAGCCCAGAGAAATGCTGGGGTTCCTGGGGTTCCCTCCCAGCCCATGGGCTCAGGTTTTCCTCCAGAAACAGCCAGGACACGCAGAGGGATAGCAGAAACTCCAGTTTCACCCTAAGATGCAGTTGGGTTGCAGCTGGAGTAGACATCTGAGGATGAGGACCATGGAGGGTATTGCAGTGCTATATATTGTAATATAAACACAGCCTGGATTCATAGCTTAGGTGAGAACCCTTTTAGMCAGATAATTAGGGGAGATGAATCCAGAATTTAATGACACATACCTTAGTGATACTTTTAATGGCACTTATGAAACAAATAACACCAGAATAAACCTTGAACATACTCTCTCTTACTGTCTTTCAGACTGAACTCATGCTAATGGCAAATACGCTTTAATGCTGATTACATTTTTTTTAATTTAATATATTACAGTAGATTCTACACAGATATAGTGCTGGATTTGAAATATACATGTTGCAAAGAAAAGAATAGAGATATGCAGGAATGTATCCACTACTGCTGAAAACATTTTCCAGCTTCCAAAATACTTTTCAGATTTCAGCATATTTATTATTACACCATATTTATTTATTTTAATTCAAGTTCCTAATTCATATTCATTGAAATTTCACTTAAAGGGAACTTTACATAAATAAGAAGAAAGCTGGTCATATTTGGTCTAACTTTTCTTCTTTTTTTTTTTTTTTCTTCCAACTAGAATTGGCCAAACCAGAGATGAAAAGAAGCTTCTTTCCCATTCTGTTTTACTCTCTTCTAAAAACAAGGTCTTAACTGGTGTTACTTTTCAGAACTATTATATGAAATTATGTCAGAACTAGAAGTAAGTACATGCTGCCTTAAGATACAGATCATTAAAATGGTAGCATTTAATATTATAATATTAAAGCACGTTATTAGTGCTTTGTTTGCCATGTTTAAGTCTTTAACACTATGCTACCCTAACGTTTTGGGGATTCGACACAATATTAATGGTATTTCACATATTATATTCTTTACTGAGCATCACAAAGAGGTCTTGCTGTATAGACAGTAAGAGAGATTCCTTATCCACACAATTTACAAATGTAACAGGCAACTGAACAGAAAATAGAGGCACAGAGAGTAGAAACTGTGTATTTATGATAAATATAAGCATATGGTCTATAGGTTAATAGCAAAGGCAGGATGAAGATTCATGTCTGCTGATCGCCAAGGCAGGGATAAACCTGCCTTGTGGATGGAGGCAGGTCAGTTCCTGCCTCCAGACAGTGTTGGGCACACACAACTCAGCTCTCCTCCAGAAGATGTACAGGAACATTATATTTTGTCTTTCAGTTCATATGGTTAAAATCCTAAAGCCAAGTTTCATCAGCCTTTTGGCTGGCTCTAAGTTTGCCAGCTCCTCAAGATCAGACCTGAGAAGCAAGCCCTATTTTGGGCCCCAAAGAAACGTGAAGCATTTAAATGGACTAGGTGAAGACTGGTCTATTCACCAAGTACACTTATTCGCAGGTTGTTACAGGTTTCTTTTGAATTGTCTCAAGTTTCTGCAGCATTTATAAGCTAATGAGCTATCTGCGTGACATAGGGTAGATGAGAGAGGAGATGTGCACCATCAAAAAGCATATATTCACTTACAAACGCTTGCTAAAGAAAATGCTTCAAAAGGTACTAGAATAGCTACTCTATTGTAAAACAGGAATTTAACTAATGTGCTTTGTTTTATAAGCATATAAGATAAAACTAATGGATGTCTGATATACAACAAACAATGAAATATGGGCTGAAAACTAACTATTCTGAGCAAATAAAAAACATTGTCCTGGAGCCCTCTTCTGTAATCCCAGTTTATCTTAGTAAAGCAAGTTAGGACCTTTCTAGTTTCTTAAAGAACTAAAGTACTTGTACAGCTCCCTCATCCAGTCTGCTTCATAGGTACAGTGCTGTCACTGAGCTCTTGATCTCGGATAAGATCCATGTCTGTACCACCAAACTGCTGTCCTAGCAGCCTTTTGCCCAACAGCTATAGGAGTTTCGTACCAGGTTAGCCAAGAGCGAGCTTGAACATCTTTGGTTTTCAGTTACTACCAAAGTTTGCCTTTTGAGGAAAGTTGGGCAGCAGTGGGAGACTCTCTCCTTTATTTCTGCCCTTTCCTTGATTATTTGGAGGCTGTCAGTCTGGTGACATCTTTGGACTGTATGGTCTCCTCCTCTCCAGAGATGCCTGGCCACCAATAAATAGGACTGCCATTAGACTTGGCAAAAAAAAAAAAAAAGAATAGTTTGACAAAGGGCCTGGCAAATTCAGTCAGTACTGGTAATTATAGCTATCCGGAAATCCTGAACAAATGCAGATTTCTGCTACATGAGTTGACTCTACAGTGCCTGCACAGAAAGCTGGATGCTTTTTGGCTTTGTGGCTTATATCCACTCTCTTTGCTGCACTGGACATTCTGCACGCATACCTGGATTGCAGTGTTACTGTCCTCAACACATCGACAGATATAAAACCTCTCTCATTTGCAATAATCACTGCGTGCATGCCACATGGCATCTATACACATAGCCTTGCCCAAGAGAAAAACAAAGCCCAGCCTCTATGGAGCTCAGCCCCTTAGAAAATACTGACTATGAAACAATCAGGTGGGAAGGCAATTGGTTTTAGGGCTTAAGGAAAGAAGCAAAACAGGTGCATACGCTGCCATTACAGCTTTAAGAGAACATTTTCTCTTCTGGGGATGCAAGCAGGACGGAGCCCTGCAGGCCTGCACCTGGACGGGCCCCGGTATCAGTTCATCTCTTTGAACCTTTGTCTGGCAGATGCTGTATGGAAAAAAAAGTAGGTTTGTACCATCTACCTACAGCATGTGCCGTTGTGGGTTCACTAGAGCAGTTCTGATTTACCGTGTCTGGTCAATGAACGGTACACTGAGCCGGGCAAGTCTTTGCAGCCAAGCGAGAAGCAGGACAGACAGGAACCTGGTGAGGCAGATCATTCTCAACAATAGTCTCTAATGCAGAATGAAGTGGCAGAAACAGTACATTAGGGATATTATTGTCATTATCTCTTGCTACCTCTAATAGGTTTTTATATCATTTTGCTCATTTTTATAGCTTGCTGGCTCAGAACAGACATTCTTCGTAATTCACTGGAAGAAATGCTTGATTTCATCTCCCCTTGTTCTAACCATCCACAGAATGGATGAAATAGGGATGTGACCGCTGGGGTAGAACAACCCTTTCTTGCATGATTCAAACTAAGACATGTCTAAAGCATGGTATTTTTTTATACACAAAGGGATAAAGGAAGCTTCCTTTTACATTTCTTTTGGGCTAGAATTTTTTTTTCATTTCTTTATGCTGATGAAAAAACTACAAAAATGCGCAAACCGGGTGAAGTGCAGTCCTCATGAAGCTGCAAGGAGGGATTCAGCAGTGGAAAAATCTCAGAAGACTATGTAAAATGGTTACACAAACCCCTGAACCAATATCTGTAGGATCTTCTGAGAAGAGAATTGATAGTCTGCCTCTTTCAAACTGCCTCAGGATGTGGAACAGAATGATACCTCATTATGGAAATATCATAAGTTGTTCCAGCATTTTTTCTCATCTGAAAATGAAACCTCTTCTATGCAAAGGCTAACAACAGGTTAGCAATCCATATTATGATAGAAACCCCACTGTAAATACAAAATAATTTAAAATCATCACTATACTGGGGGTGTGCCAAGTGCTTGCATCAGGGAAGCTCTGGGGAGCAGGTAATGCGTGCTGCTTTCTACCTCCTCCTTCAGTAGTTTATTATTCTTCTCATGTATTTGCTGATATAAGCAACGCCCTGGGTTTCTGTGGGCTCTGCAGGGACACGCACCCCAAGGAGGGGGCACAGGGAAAGCAGGAGGGTTCCAGTTTGGGGACATAGAGGAAATGAGGGCCAAGGGGGTATTGTAAAGCATGGGGGGGAAAGCAGAAGCACTGCGGCTGCAGAGTGGGAGCCAGACTGGGAGGAACATGACAGCAGAGAGAGACATGAGCGTGGGGTCCTGGGGGAGGAAAGCCGAGTCTGGAAACACGGAGCTGCACAAACATGGGAGTTCAGTGGGAAAATGGCATTGTGCACAAAGCATCTGAGAGGGGTAGGAGGTCTGAGATGAAAGAGGCGGCGGCTGCCACAGGTACAGGAGAGAGCAGGGATGCAGCCACCAGCAACACACTGGAATGCTAATGGACACCTGCAGCATGGGGATTAGCTGCTTGCAAAATAAAATAAAATTTAGCTACTGAGTGTCATTACTGAAAGAGGCAGTTCCAGGTGTCACATCCACTGTTGTTTCACACTGGTAAGTCTTTATTAACCTGCCCACACATTTGCCTTGTATACCCCACTCATACTGTTATTTCTGAGTATTCTGCTGGACCTGTTTTTATTACATTCAATAAGTATTTTTCGAAATGGTGGGTGTTTGGTCTGTTGTGGGAAAGGAACAAGAACTCACTGGGGAATGCAGGTGAGTTTTCTGCTTCGCTTGCTCTGTATTCATTTCTAGACCATGCATTATTCTCCTAATGTCTTTTCTTATTTTTTTTAAGGTAAGTACAGTCAATTCCTACAATCTCTCTCCTTTAGAGATTTTTCTTATGCTGTTTATTACTCACAGTGTTCTTTGCTAACCCCCTCTAGTCCTGCTTCCAGCTGGGCTGGGCCAGTATTGCTCCAGCTGTTCTAGATAAGGTCCAAACAGAAGTGTCCTGGGTGACATGACAGACAGCAGTCACACATCCCCTGAAATACTGTATATGCATACATGTATATATGTTCAGTGTTCAGGCTTGGTAGGACTTTATATATCATCTCTAAATGTTATTATGCCACTTAGACAAGTACAAAGACTTGCGCTTGAGGAGGAAGATAGTAGGTTTGGGATTATCCTCATTTCCTGTGGGTGTTCAGTCTAATCTTAGACAGGCTGTCAAGAAATCTCTATTCCTAACACAGTCAAACGTAACCTTTATCTGTAGGAAGTTCTGTTATGCCAGAGACATAGAAACCTTGAGCACAGTCTTTATCACAAAGCTTTAGCTAACACTATACGTAAACTGAACCCCAGCCATCAGCGGTCTGAAGCATGAGGTCCAAAGCCTTGAATTTTCTTTTGAGCTCTGCAAGTTGGTTTGGGGAAGAGAAAAGATACAGGTTGGGTGGGCTCATGTTGTTGTTTTCTATGCTTGCTGGAACGGCAGGAGTGCCAAACCTTTCCATGCAGGTTTAGGGGATTGTCACTGCCTTCAGGAAAACAGAGTCACGGGGAATGGGTTGATGTTTCTGAGGCTGAGGTAGGGTCCTCAGGATAGCTGGAGATGGTAGAAAGCATTACATACCGCTACACTGCTATGCAAGAGCTTGTTTCAAATCTATATATTTGGCTGGCACTCGGGTGCCTATTGGGTAACCTCTTGTCTAGTGGTTACAAATATAAGTTAAATAAGGCAGAAAAAAAGAATTAATCCTTCAGGGACTCTACAAGTGAAAGAGTGTCATGGGGAACACTGACAGGTCCCAGCTATAGTCCTCAGGGCTTATGCTGTTAAATTCTGTACACAATACATGCTCACACTCTGTGGTTTTTTAAGGAGGACCGAAACGTATACAGTTTATTACCCCTCTCTGGCAATTGGTGTCACTATAATGCTTCCTACATATTTCTCAGAGATAACAACCTGCTACACAGTGCTGCATTTATTCTGGAGTGCCTGTATGTAAATGAAACCATCAGCACCAAGGAAGCAATAGATATATCAGCCAAATTTTGCTTTCTTCTCTGAGTTCTGGAAAAAGTTGTATTTGATGAACAAATATTGATATGATTATTACTTCAGGATCTCTTATTTCATTTGAGAGCTGTAAGCTTATGTTAAGAGTGTATTTAAGATCCATATCTGACTCTGCTTTTTTTCTGCATGCAACCATGTTTTGCAAAAACAGATAGTGAGAACCTCATCTTCTCCCTTTAAGTTCTCCCTATTAAAGTGGATGTTGAAGGTTTGGTTTCATCTGTTGAAACTGTTATTGATAATACATTAAGGCCACACACCACTGGTAGTTTGCTCATGAATACCACAAAAACAGGAGAAGCACATTTTTAAACTGGTAGCTTCTCACACCACTGGTTTTCTCTTCTGAAACTGGGACTAAATTCTGATGAAAGGGATGTACATATGCAATTACTAGAGAAGAGCCCACATGTGTACAAAGCAACAGACTTGTGCCCATAGATTTCTTCCAGATGCCAGTAAATGCGCTAGTCTGTGTATTTTTCTTAGAGTTACTGCTACAGTATTTTTTGTAAATGAAAATACCTATGAATCCTGCCCGTAAACCAATCAGCTATAATTTTCAGCCTCCATAGTGGTATGGTGTGATAGATACAATATGTTGCCAATCCAATTTCTTGATCACAGTTGACTCTGTTGGACAATGCTGCAGGTAGTAAGAAAACAAAGCATTTCTATTTCATAGTAATGCCACAGTACTTTAATGGCAGTGAAGATTGTTGCTGAGAATCCTGCTTATAAAACTGACTTCATACAGTTCCATCCTAGGATACATTTTTCAAGTTATAATTATCTAATCATGCATTCATTCAACATGAACTTTGTCTTCACATTAAAAGATACAATATTATAAGGTTTAAAATAAAAAGTGGAACTGCAACCATGTATTTTAGTTTTGCTCGCAATGCTGGAGTACACACAGTCATGCTAGCTTTTGAGAGGAAGCACAAATTAAAAATGCATGTTATGAAATGCATTTCATGTGAATAAATGTCAAAATGGCACACAGTTTCACACCTTGACTAAGCTAAAGAACTCACTTAATATATTAAAATGAAACTATATAGATTACAACAGAGAAAATATTAGCAGAGTATTGAATTCAGATTATTATTACCTGCTATCCTACAGAGACTGTCTAAAAATGAAGGCTTCCATTTTCTTGTTTTTCTACTTCAACCCACCATCCATCCTGTTCACTTTTAGAAATCATATAGTTTGAGAAAGCTATACTGGGGTGGCAGATACAGCCCGTACATGCCTATGGGTGAGCTAGTAATGCAGAGTTGTTAAATCAAGCGAGCAGATCTTAGGAGCAACACTGCGCATTACAACCTCTGCATCACACAGCCCAGTGCCGTGACTGCAGGGACACTGCAGGGTGAGAGCATACCGAAGGTACAGCCCTGTTTACAAGCCCTTCACAGTAGTTCGCTAATAAAAATTACGGTTAGATAGAAAGGAAAAAGAAAATATAGATTACCCTGTGCCATATTAACAAAATTTCCTACAGCAGTGTGTTTTTTCAAGGATAAGCAGAATCTGAAATATGCTGTGCTTTTTAAAGACAAGGAGAAAGAGCTAAGGCATCTGCACACGTACAGCAGGTAGCTAATTTGGGAGTCCTTTTCCCTACCTGTATCTGGGAAAGACAAACATAAGTGTTCACAGTAGAAGCCCCATTTTGGAAGCTTTTTCCACCAGAAGGAAGTATGTCACCACACTATCTCATGGACACTAAATGCACATACGAGACGTGAAGAAGCTAGAGAAAATATTTCAATTAGTTAGGAAAGCATACTGAGTTTAGCCATTCCCTGCATGACCCTGAATCCTGTTCAATCCATTCGGTAAGAGCACAAATAGTTAAACAATGGCACTTACTGAAGCCTCAGGTGCTCAGCTTGCTCAAGGGTGATACGGGAGAAACTATCTAGCCAACAGCCATTTATGCCTTCCTCCTGATCTCCTTACTGAAATGTTTTTCCCCACTGATAAAGGCAGTTAGGCATGATTTTCCATGCACCTGCTTTGGGGACTTGCACAGCTCTGTAACCAGTTCAGCTGCACAGGGGAAAGGCTATGAGAAACTTGGGTTTCATCGTTTAAATTTTTAAAGCATTCATTGGGGTGGGTGAGATCAGATCTCATCCTAAGAGAGAACGAGACCAAACAATGGTTGCTAAAAGATATGAGTATTTAGGAAGAATAGACTTCTTCCTTACAAAGGGGAAACGATAGAGGCAGAAACTGCTTTCTGCTGGAAAAAATGCACCACATATGCAAAACTGGAAGATGCCTAGGGGAAAAGACAAAGTTGATATCAGTGTGAGTGGCATCTTGGGGAAAACCCCAGCTGACAGAAGGAGGCTGCATAGAGGGAAGAGTGCTGGGAACTACTAGACGACTGACTGGCACATATGTGGTTTCTGGTGATTAAAATAAGCCATTTAAAAACAGACCTGCTTGAAAAGCAAAAAAGTAAATGACATTATACTGGATGGAACAGCTACCAGATGGTCCAGTTACCAGCAGCTACTAGATTTTGGTTTTGTTTTTTTAAGTACACACATGCACTCACATGAGCAAACGCTCATGGGCCAAACTGGACTGTAAAAGCCATCTGGCACTGCCTGTGAAAGTTTACTACACTGCAAAACCTCATCCTCTCTGACATTATTTGTGGTTAGAGGACTAATTCCAGTTTCAGCCAGGCAACTAGGCTGCAATATGGAGCACGAGAATCAGAGGGCATGGAAACAAAGCAGGGAGCCATAGGGTGGATTCTCAGCTGTGAAGAGACAACTTCCAAAAGGAAAATGAACTTTACTTTCTCTGTTCCTAACATGAGTAATGTGATGGTAAAAAGAAAATTCCCCTCATTCTTTGCTATAAATCAAAACCGGTAAAAGCCTCCCCCCACCCTTTACACACGGCAGAGCTCCACAATCCTCTTCCAACTAGGATTTTTTTTTTCACAGTCACCCACTGCTTTCTTCTGTCTTCTCCAATTCTTGTCCATTAGGACTTTACAGCATCTGATGAGTTCCTATTCTCCTTTCACTCATCTACTCCCAGTTCAATTCCACTTCCCTGCTCTGGCACATTAAGGGGATTGTGATCATCTCTACGTGTATCCTAAAAATGAAGGAGAAGTATCTGCCACCATGCACAAATGACATTTGATGTGTCATCACAAAGCATTTATAAAATACACTCATAACACTCATCATATTAACATCTCCTGTACATCTTTTTCTTAATTTTTAAGGAAGATGTTTAACAATGTGTATTCCTAAAGGATCTCGTTCTGGTAATAACTGGGCATTATTGTTATAAACCAATCAAAGTGTTAAAAAAATATTGAAAACATATATATCGTTGTACTAGAGACAATGTCCTTGCCCTCGGGGCTAATCTGGCGAGTGACTCAATACACTCAGAATTCAGTTTAGTTTCATTAAATACTCTCCTTGGCACCAATGCAGAATTGTTTTTTGGTGTAAAGAAAAAAAAAGAAACAAAAGCAAACAACAAATTTCAGATCTATAAATGTGCATCAACAATCAGTATAGAGCTAGTTTTCTAGCATACTAAAAGCTATATCTGCATCATATATGTCAGGTACCTGTTCCCTCCCAGCTGAGACCTGTATCTGAGGATGTAATAACAGTGCTTCAATGCTGTTGCTGGACCAAAGTCCAGAACCCAAACTGAGGATTAACACATGGTACAAACATAGCCCGAAGTAAATGCTTGGCCCCCGTTTACCTTACAGTCCCTGAAATTCACTGGCAAAGCTTTGAATTGTGTGAACATGAACTAGCTCTGATCTACAGAGCATCTTGACAAAGCTTAAAGCACTGCAATCAATGTCCAGGCCACTACCATTGCCATACAGCCTACTTGTGAGGGTAGAGAGGCTCAGATTTATTGAATTTATCTATATAGACTTGCCCTTGCTGTACTTCACCAAGAAAATTCAAGTCACTTGAATTGTGGCTGAGGGCATTTACACAGGGACTAGATGTGGTTCAGTTTGTTTTCAATATTCCGAGATGGCAATTTAGAACTCTGAATTAGGAGGTTATAAAATTTACAAGTCTTCAATATAACAAGAAAAACGCTTGTGAAGGAGATAGTGGAAGTTGCAAGCTCCCCTCTGTAAGGCTTCTAACACTTTGTAACCAATTCAACCCAAAATGTTCCTAGGAGAGTAGCAAGTCAGGGAAAATGTTATAAAGGGCCAATTATCGCTATATAACCCATTCGAAAATTAATTCAAGTTACAGATAAAACCCAGAAATGCTCTGGTCACAAAAGATGACAGCTGCAATGCTTCTTAGCCATTTTCCCCACAGAAACACTCAGGAAAAGTAAACCAAATAAACTAATGTGAAAGCTAGGATAGCTCACTGGGATTCTTATAATCCCTTTCCATCTCTCCCCCATCTTAAATGCATTGTTTTCATGCTTGAGAACATCTGTTGAGGAGGCTGATCCACAGAGCTTCAGCCCAATTCTCTCCAGAGGTCAGGGACAATGGCTCAGCCCCACCTCTGATTATTGGCTATACATTTTAGAATTTAGATATTGGCTATATATTTTAGACTAACTTTTAAAAGTAGAAATATCAGTATTTTGATGATAGTCATTTGATTGATTATAATCAGGCTGTTGGAGTTTCATTTTAAGGTACTGGAAACACTAAGCTTCTGTTATGATAATTCTGTGGAATTTACAGAGAAAGATCCATCCCACAAGGACCTGCGTATCTCTCCACTGAATGTTAGAGCAGACCTCTGAACTCTGCAGGACAACCTGAAACCCACAAAGCCTTCACACTTACTTACGATGCCTTTAATGGAATTTGACTGATGGAAGATAGCTCTTCAAAACTTCTTGTTATAGGACTAGAGGATGACAAATGTATTTCTTCACCTTAATTCCCAAGAAGCTGTATACAAAAATGTTCATGAGTCAGACTGGAATTTCTCAGCCCTTTCCCAATCCCAYTGCAAACAAAAAATAGGCTGGAGGTCTCACTTCTTCAACTTGTAATAACCATTCTACTTAAAAACAGTGGCACTAAAAAAAATGCACTTTGTATCAGATTTGGTATATTTTAATGATTTCTGGTTCATTTGGACTTGGATAGAAAACGCAACTTTGCTGATGGTACTGTTGCATATAGCTGGTCACACACACCAACAGACATTCCTTTGGATTTTTAAGTTTTGGACAACACTAACCATAGGGGTGCATTGCTAGACATATATCATCAGCAAATCCTACCAAAAGATGAGATCTGTGAGGCTCTTCCCAAGGAAGACATAATCAGATGTGCCGTAGCACTGCATGCTCTGTTCCTGTTGTGGTGGGTTGACCCCGGCTGGATGCCAGGTGCCCACCAAAGCCGCTCCGTCACTCCCCTCCTCAGCTGGACAGGGGACAGAAAATATAACGAAAGGCTCATGGGTCGAGACAGGACAGGGAGAGATCACTCAGCAATTACCGTCACGGGCAAAACAGACTCAACTTGGGGAAATTAGTTTAATTTATTACCAATCAAATCAGAGTAGGATAATGAGAAATAAAACCAAATCTTAAAAGCACCTTCCCCCCACCCCTCCCTTCTTCCCAGACTCAACTTCACTCTTGATTTTTTCTACCTCCTCCCCCGAAGCGGCGCAGGGGGACAGGGAATGGGGGCTGTGGTCAGTTCATCACACGTTGTCTCTGCCGCTCCTTCCTCCTCAGGGGGAGGACTCCTCACACTCTTCCCCCGCTCCAGCGTGGGGTCCCTCCCACGGGAGACAGTCCTCCATGAACTTCTCCAACGTGGGTCCTTCCCATGGGCTGCAGTTCTTCACAAACTGCTCCAGCGTGGGTCCCTCCCACAGGGTGCAGTCCTTCAGGAACAGACTGCTCCAGCGTGGGTCCCCCACGGGGTCACAAGTCCTGCCAKCAAACCTGCTCCAGCGTGGGCTCCTCTCTCTCCACGGGCCCACAGGTCCTGCCAGGAGCCTGCTCCAGTGTGGGCTTCCCACGGGGTCACAGCCTCCTTCGGGTGCATCCCCCTGCTCCGGCGTGGGGTCCTCCATGGGCTGCAGGTGGATATCTGCTCCACTGTGGACCTCCATGGGCTGCAGGGGGACAGCCTGCCTCACCATGGTCTTCACCATGGGCTGCAGGGGAATCTCTGCTCCAGCGCCTGGAGCACCTCCTCCCCCTCCTTCTTCACTGACCTGGGTGTCTGCAGAGTTGTTTCTCTCACATATTCTCACTCCTCTGCGCGGCTGCAAAATGCGCAGTTTTTTTCCCCTTCTTAAATACGTTATCCCAGAGGCAATACCACCATTGCTGATAGGCTCGGCCTTGGCCAGTGGTGGGTCCGTCTTGGAGCCGGCTGGCATTGGCTTTGTTGGACATGGGGGAAGCTTCTAGCAGCTCCTCACAGAAGCCACCCCTGTAGCCCCCCCCCCCGCTACCAAAACCTTGCCACACAAACCCAATACACCTGTGCTCCTGGAATCCCAGGTTACTTGATACATCACCTCCTATTTACAACCAAATAGGTTTTTACAAATTTACAACCACTAAAAGAAAATATATACATCCATGGTTACCCTCACCCTTCTACAGGCACCTGCCTTGCCTTTTCTGCTTGCAGTTACAGGGCATTTTCTGGAGGTGGTAGAAAGGGTTAAAAGAAAAACAGCCTAATCTCCACACACACATTTGTCACCTTCCCCAAAATAGCTGCAGAATTTGAGCATAGTATGCCGTTTTCCTCCCTGACAGGTTAATCCATTTATTATTCATCCATTCAATGAAAATACTGTGTCTCCATGCTAAGAACAAAACAAAACCTCCAACAACACTGGTTCTCTTTAAATCATATCCATAATCTTGCACAATTTGATTTGTCTTTGAATTCAGCTTTATTTTTTAACTATAAGTTAGAAGCAGGAAACCTATTTCTTCAGATTTCKCATTGTTGCCTCTAGCCACATTTATGGAATGTTTTCTGTGTTTTGCAAAATTATCAGCATTTCATTACCTGCTTCTGCAACAGCCATGTATCTACTGTGAAAAGGTCACCCAAAAGTTAATGAACCTCATGCTTAGCCAAACTGCTCTTCTCCTGTGGGACAGAAATTTTCATGAAACTCTGCAAGGCTCATCTTGCAAAGTTTCCTGAACATGTTCCAAAAAAAGAATAGTTAGTAAGTCACGGAGCAAATCTGTTCCCTTTTCTTAATAGAGCAACTGGCTCTATTAAGCTTTCTGCAAAAACATAGGACTCGAGTTCTCAATGGCATAATTTCTAAAGGAAAACTGCAGCAGTATTTTGAACCAGTCACAGAAGTATTACAACCACCTAGATACACAGAACAATCATATTCCCTTCCAGGCTTTAATTCGTCTAGAGGATTCCCTATGTCCACTGGAAGCACCTCTTTTGATGCACCACATATGGTTTTTTTCACAGATTCATCATATTAGAAGACTGGATTCATGATCCATTCAGGTAGTGTGCCTAGATCTTTCTCTTCCTCAGGCATTTCCTCATGATAACTACCCTGAGTGCAGAAGAATTATATAATATTGTATTTTGAACTACTGAATTTCATCCCACTCCTCTTACTCCAGTCCTCATTTCCATCTTACATCCCAGCCTTTTTCTGTATGAACAGTGCCTCCCAACTCCAACCAGCTAGCATGCTCCCCTATGTTTCAAAGAAAGTATTAATGAAGGTATGAAATAGGAAAAGCCCCATTAACAATATTTGATTCTCTCTCTGATACTTCCTTTCCCAGCACTTGATGAGTGTTGCCACGTTCTCTGCCTTCTAGTTCCCTCAGGGAGCCTCTACTCCAGCAGCTTCCACTTTGGGAACCATACCAAATGTTTGCTCTTATCAAGGARTAACATCAGAGAAGTCCAGCAGAATCTATCCTTCGTGAGCCTGTTTTATTAATACCCCACTTTGCCTTTCTTAGGTCCAAATATCAGAGAAAAACCTGTGGTCATTTATTGCACATTTAATTGGAGCTCACAACATCCTGAAACACCTTTGTGGAACCTGACACTGCCTCAAAAGTGAAACACTGCAGTTAGTTAAATATTGAATCTGATCTACTACTTAGACAGAATAACTGCATGAACAAATTGCTGGAAAAAGATGACCGGATGATTATTGTTATTTTATTTAATTTTTGGAGGGAATGTTCTTGCACCAAAGAGTACATTCAAAAGGAAAATATGAAAAAAAAAAAGGAAAAAAAAGGTGTAAAAGACAAGGGCAGTTGTTTTGGGGTTGTTCTGCTTTGCATTATAGGCAAATCGCTCCAACAAGAAAAGGGAAATTTTGTCTTTTTACTCTTAGAGGAAATGATTACAGCATTAAAAGTCTGTAGGCAAACTAGAAATAGAGCAAGACTTGAGTTTAAGGGATGTTAATTCAACCGAATGCAAACTCTGCTAGACCCCGTGCTGTCTGGATTTCATTCACTGATAACTGGAGTTGCTAGTTCAAGTGAACTGTGATTTCCACCTACATCAGCCACTCAGTTCAAACAATGCCATTCCCAAAAGAAAGAGACTATGTTGTCTAATGCTTTCAGCTCATGATTAGGAGCTGGTATTTCCCAACTGGCTGAGGTTATGGAATTTAATAAAAGGCATGTTCTGATAAAAAGCCAGATTAACAACAAGGGAGAATTTTAATAGGACTATATGGTTTTGGGGGGAGAAACCCAAAGAAGTTTGTAGAAGCTGTAAAAACTTCTGGTAACCACTAGAAAAAGTCTAGGCAACCCCAGAATACCTAAAGGTCAAAAGATCTGTGGTATGCCTCATTGGCCCAGAGGTGTTAACCTTGTCTCTTACATGTCCCATAAGTGCCCTTCCCAGTTAGTTATTGGTTATTCTTGGCTCTGAAAAAAAGGTCTTTATCTTTCCTTTGAAATGTCACCCTAGTACAAAACAGGAAAGGAATTTGGGGTGGGAAAACAGTTCCTTCTCCAGCTGCATTACCAAATCCTGATCTCAGCCCTCGCGGAGGCCTCCCTGGGGCTTCAGCCAGGGTCACCTTTTCCATGGTTTCCCCAACAGTAATATGAGATAAGAGCTCACATAACTACTGAAGGTTAACTGTTGTTTGAAGCACACCTTGGCAATGAATAGTACTTGCAGAGGTGTAACTCTTAGGGCCAGGACTTGTAGAGGCACAACAGGGCTTGACCAGGTTCAAGCCTCGAGGCATTGCAGCAGTCCATGTGCATGATCACAACCACTCAGGCTGGAAGGGACCTCCAGAGGGCTCCAGTCCAACCTCCTTATCAAAGCTGGGTCAGCTGTGAGATCAGACCAGGTTGCTCAGGGATTTATCTAGTTGGGTCTTGAAAACCTCTGAGGACAGAGACTGCAGAACCTCTCCAGCCAAAATGTGTATTTTAAAACATCTGTTGTTCAAATGCTGCCTCAGAACAGCCATTTTTCCAGGCCAGAATATCCCACTGGTTTTAAGTCAGCAACTGTTCCTACTTATCTTTCTTGACAGAAGTCATCACCATGGCATCCAAGTACCTGGAACAATTACCTAAGGGACAATATGGAAATTGCAAGGCAACTCCCAGCACAGCTAAGAGGACTTAAGGGCGACGCAATGCCCAGTGCATCTGCAGGCTGCCAGGGGCTAACAGCACGCTCTTATTTCACCCTAAACCTGGGTGACTCCGCTCCGGCGTGAAACCTCCAGCTGCCCGCCTGCAGCGAAAGCAGACGGCGCTTCCCAAGCTGTCAGCGGATGCTCAGTTATCACCATGAGCAGTGCAGAAAAACACCCGAGCATAGGCGGAGCGATGAGGCAGGTCATAAACAAAGTAGATGAGGTTCTTAAAAACAGCAACTCTCTTTGAGAGGTTACGCTTGAAAATTTAATGACCTGCACTTTTTTCTTTATCTGTTACTGTAACTACACAAACTTCACAAAACCATCACYGTATTTCTTAAACTGAACAAAAACTATGTTTCATACTCTGCTTTCAACCAACAGACATAATGAATCTGTGCAGGTTCATTTGTTCTGGTGGACTGCATGCCCTTAGCGTAATTGTTTAACTTAGCCGTAACTTAACTTAATTTCCTAATAATTCTCATCAAATTTCCTCAAGCTGTCAGAATACAGACCATATTTAAATAGCAGATTCTAGGTATCAATAGTCCAGAGCAAATGGCAGTTAGACGATGAAAAAGTTATTTTTTTCTTGCCACTGCCAATAGACAAGCAACCAACAAGGTGTTTTAGCTTGCTTGTGTCTCTCAGACAGCGAGGCTAAAATCAAAATACCTGTTGTGAAAAGACTTACATATGTCTCTCTCAATTTCAAAGAGAAATTCAAATTTCCCACAAAGCTTAGGCAAACAAATCAGTATTCATTCCTTTTCATAGGAAACCATGCACTGCTGTACATTTTGGTATGCAAAAAGGGTCTCAGAATGGGGCAGGGAGAGGGGATGTCAATACTGAAATAGCCTTAGATGGAGCTGCTTTGCAAGACTGGCATTTACACAGCAGAGAGCTCAAGGACTTGCTGACCTTGGGTATGTTATTGGCCAATTGTTGCACAAGGAAAGGACATTAGATTGCTTGGACCTAATAAGCGAGGCAAACACTTAACAACAGGCACGGAAATACACCTGTATTTTTTTCTCGTTCCATCATCTGTTTACAAGATTCATTTGAAATATTAATAAGTGATATTAAGTCCGGATGCTAGAACATGCAAGTTTATGAGGTCTGAGTACTGGCATATTAATTAATGTCTATGGTTCACAGTAAAAGATATGATACACACAACTCAATTTATACAGCTCAGTTTTAAGTTGTAGGAGTTTCTGTCTGTAATTGAGAGCTGGGGATGGGAAAGGAACAACTATGACTTGTAAAGCAACAGGCTTTCTAAGTTCTGCTTTTAAAAAAACTTTGATGACTAAGTAAGCRTTTAAATGTTGAGAGAGATTTGGAATGAGATCTCGCCCAGCTCCCAGTCAGCATACCCGATGCAAAGCAGAAACAGCTATTTGAATAAAAAGAGTTTGTGTTGTGCACACAGAACTTCCCTGAAGTTCAGATGAAAAGTAGAGATTGCCACCTGCTGACAAAACGGAGGGTAGCAACGGGGATGAGAAAAAGAAGCACTTGCAGTGAAATCCAGGCTCTGCTGAAATCAACGGGGATTTTGCTGCTGACTTCAGCAGAGTCCGGATCCCACCCTTGCTCTTAACTTGCCTCGCCAGCCAAACCAAGACGTGTACTCATAAAATCCCAAAGCTGTCTACTTTATCTGTGGAAGTAAACAGCTGACGGAACAAGAAACATACTCAGCCAGCAGGTCTCTGGTTCTGTCAGCTTCAGCTGATGAGCTCATATTATCATAGAGTCATAGAGTCATAGAACAGTTTGGGGTGGAAGGGACCTTTAAAGATCATCTAGTCCACCCCCCCTGCCATGGGCAGGGACACCTTCCGCTAAATCAGGTTGCCTCATCCAACCTGACCTTGAACTCTTCCAGGGATGGGGCATCTACAACTTCTCTGGGCAACCTGTTCCAGTGCCTCGTCACCCTCATCGTAAAGAATTTCTTCCTTATGTCCAATCTAAACCTACGCTCTTTAAGTTTAAAATCATTGCCCCTTGTCCTGTCACTAGAGGCGTTGGTGAAAAGTCTTTCTCCATCTTTCTTATAAGCCCCCTTTATATATTGAAAAGCCGCAATAAGATCTCCCCGGAGCCTTCTCTTCTCAAGGTTGAACAACCCCAACACTCTCAGCCTTTCTTTCATAGGAGAGGTGTTCCAGCCCTCTGAACATTTTCATGGCCCTCCTCTGGACCTCTCTAACAGGTCCATGTCTTTCTTGTGCTGGGGACCCCAGAGCTGGACACAGTACTCCAGGTGGGGTCTCATGAGAGTGGAGGGGGAGAATCGCCTCCCTTGACCTGCTGGCCATGCTTCTTTTTTATGCAGCCCAGGATACGTGGCTATCTGGGCTGCAAGCACGCATTGACGGCTCATGTCCAATATTTCATCCACCAATTGATCAAGTGAGAGGGAACATCTGACCAATGGGGTCCCGCAGCGGCGTGAGGGCCCCATATCAGGTGGCTGATGGAGGCAGCAGGCAGTGCTGGACTGCAGCCAGGGGCACACCACTGCTCCATCTCAGGCAAGCATGGAGGCTCCTCACCACACCAGAAAGAGGGCTGCAAATGCAGCCGGCGTGGCTGTAGCCATGAGGAAATGCAAGGCCTGGACTGCACCACATTTCCCAATGAATAGAGGGCAAGTGAGGGGAGAGGGGGACCCCCTTTGTGCTCTAAGAGGAGCTGCAGCTTGTCACCCCTCATGAGCTACCAGAGGATCCACATAGAATGGGGACCTTATAAATGCCTCAACCACAGGCGAAGCTTCAAACCAGAGCTCACATCTTCTTAAACACCAAAGCTAATCATTTCTGGATAAATCTATAGGAAAGCAGACTATATCTAAGTAGTGCAAGAGAACAACTTCTTACTTTACCAGGGACATTGGGCATCATAATGTTATATTGCTATTGCTAATTCCTTTCCATACTGACAAAAGAGAATAAATAATCAAGGAAATATTTGCTTTGTTTTCTTTCTGAAACACAACAGTCTATTTCAACAAGACATGCATGGCATGCACTACTAGAGACATGTAAAAATATAAACCCTAAAATATAAATTTCAGCATGCTCTTTTTTTCAGATTTTGGAAATGTATTTTTCATTCAGGTTTGAATTGAAAGCAAAATGTCACAATTTTCCACAAAACTGAAAATCCAGCCTGAGGTACTCAGGGGTTATTGCAAGAGGCCACTGGGCAGAGGACCGGGGCCATATGAGTTTGCCTGGCTCCGAGCATACAGCCAAAGCCACACAAAGAAAGTTAGAGGACATCTGGAGAGACATTACTTTTGTACGGCCCCAAAAGACCTTGTGTGGGCCTAGTACCATGTCATTAGCACCTAACCTCTGCATTAAATCATGCTGCAGAAACTATGCCAAACTGCTAACTGTTCTAAGGTGTCCCTCCCTTTCTCCCACCCCTCAGTCATACATTCCTACCCCTGTGCCTGCAGYACAATGCAGTTTTGCCTCGTGCAGATCTATACCATAAACTGAACCAATAAACTGATCAAGGCTTCTTTTCCGCCAAGAGGGAGGAGACTCTTTTAACCTGGCTCAGTTCAGTGATTTGGCCTATACCAAAGACTAACAGTTATCTGATGGCAGGTAAAACAGTGATGCAGATATAGGAATGAGCAACCTGCGTTGGCAGGGACTCCTTAAATTCCTTAAGTCAGCTTCAGTGCCAAAGTCAGAATATCCTGGAACTACAGGATCAAAAAGTTGTGGCCGGTGTCCAATAATCTGCATCAACACCAACAAATTTGCCCCACACTTCAATCAGGAGTGCACTGAGGTAGAGGCTACTAACAAATTCTTTCAGCAAAATGCTTTTAGACTGCGTATGAAGTAAATTGGATCAAGTTCGTTTCAGTTACATTAAAATACACATCTCAAATCTAAAGGGAAGTAAACTAGGCATTGCARTGCCCTGAGCTTCACACACATGTTAAGCAAAACCAGGAGTTCCCAAATTGTCAGAAAACAATTTATTCTTGTGAAAAAAAAAAATGTTGCTGCAATAATGCTCCAAGTGAACTTTTCTGTGCTGCAGGTGCAAGCGTATGCACTGAACCTGCAGGTCTCCCACCGCCAACTTGTGTTCGTGACTTTTAAGCAATTTATTTATTTTGGATAGGTATGTATTAGTCACTCATTCATCCACTCTCTTGCTTCCTCCTGTCCCCCCAGCCAACAGACTTATCACCCACTAAACAAGCTGTTGATGCTTGTCTCAGAATTGCCAGTTTGCAGGGAGTGGCACACAAATCCCAAATTGGGTATTATACATGTTTTTGATGAGGGCCTAAAAATGCTGCCCGCTTCAGAGAGTCTAGCCAAAATGTGTAAGTAAGTCACACACCACTGCACAAACAGAGCACTTTGTCGTGGAAGTGAATTTTGGGCTGAGGAAAGCTGGATGAGGTCTGTGGATTACCTGCCTCTTGTTACAGGGAATGTGGGAACACTTCCCTCGACAACAAATTTAAGTTTTCTGGCTCAAATATTCAGGCTACAGGAGGGAATGTGCCCTTTTATATAAATACTGGAGAACAACTTCCTCTGAAGACCTAAGAAATTACGTTCAAATATACTTAGCTATTGAGTTACACAAGTATCTCCAAGGGAAGACTTTGACACAGCGTCTTGGAGAAGACATAAGGAGAAAAACCATAAGGGAACTGTCATCCTGGGAAAAAAAGTGACGACCATTGTTATGGACAAGAAGAAATAGAATTATATGGTCCTTGTTTGGAAAATTAAGATATTAGATTGAAAAAAAAAATATACATCAGATCTAAGCCTATATGTTGGCAGAAGAAATAAATAGCTTTGTAACAAATAGACACGTAAATACTATCAGAATAGACAGTAGTATATCTGAACTGTTTAAAGTTTGTTACTTTATGTCAAACTGAGGGAACTGTGAAAGGAGAGTTAAATGGAGAAAGCACAAGGAAACAAACAATTTCAAAGTTTTAATGAGTTCTGCAGTCCTTTAAAAAACATGAAAGACCACTGGAGATTTAACAACGAACAAAGGCAAGATAGAAAAGTAAATCAGGTGCATGTTAGCAGAGATAAGAGCAGCATGCAGCCAAATAGCACATACTTAACGAAAATTTTCACTTCATTGTATTTAAACCTTGAAGAGAAACTTTGCTCTTTTACACTATCACAATATGAAGCCTAAAAGTAAAATTGTGCTTTGAGACTTTAAATAGATCATGTCTCCCTGGCAATTTTAATTAGCATGCTTCTGTTTATACAAATGTGTCTGTGGGGAGCTGGTTTGAAGAATGGAAGAATAAGCCTAGATGAGTATATGGAATAATTTTAGTATCCATAATTTAAGTTTCCTTTGTCTGCCCATGAGCAAAAGGATCCAAAAAAGCAAAAAATTAATATTTTAAAATTATCCTAAATCCCTGTTCATTTAATTTACATTTTCCTAACTTGCTCATATGCTAGTGCAAATAGCCATCTCAAATAGCATCACAGTTACAGAGAGCAGTATTTCAATAAAATGTAATTGTGAGAAGCAAGTTCCAACTGCAGTTAAACTGGAGTTGAAAAAGATAGAGGGGGGAGAGAGGGGAAAAAAAGAGAGGGAAAGAGAAAGGGAAAGGGAAAGGGAAAGGGAAAGGGAAAGGGAAAGGGAAAGAGGGAGGAAGGGAAGGAAGGAAGGAAGGAAGGAAGGAAATATCCTTGAAATACTTAGAAGAGTCTCTCTCTGCTATTTTGTGACAGGAAGAGAATTTAAGAATAGCTCTACAGAGGAAACAGATGTGGAAGCCCCCCCCCCATTTACTCTGAGTGTTTTAATATCAGAGGAGTAATCTATGATATACATCCCAGGAGAATCTAGAAATACTTTCACCTGCCCCGGAGGTTTGGACTACTTGTCTAATAAGTTATTTTAATCCGTCCCCCAGGCAAAGTGAGAAATTTGGCATATGGCAACTCTGTCCTTCACTCCTCTGCTATATATAATGTAAAATCCCACTCTGATTTACATGCAGTACTGTACCACTACAATTAATGGAACTGCAGCAGGAAAAGTCGAGGCATAATCTAGTGCTATAGATGTTTTTTGGGAATGGATGATTTCACAAACTTTCACTATTAACAGCCTTTATTGAGTTCTGAAAGTTCMTGTATCTTTCTCCCGACTCCCTTCCTCTCTTGAGATATTTTATTGCAAGCTTGTAAAGAAAGTTCTGTTATGCTGTATAGGATTTTAGGTTACGGGGAGCGTGTGTACATCGTATTTGCGGCAATCTTGTCTCTTCAGACTCTTTTCAACAAACAGTAAATCATGAATTTGGCTGAAACAAGCAAGTACAGAAGGATATTTTAAATGGCAAAAAAAGTGTCCAATCTTGCCAGGGAGACCTTTGCAATAGTTTTTAAATAAAGCTGATTTTAACACTCACTCAGTAATCAAAGCTGAAAAAAATACCTCCCAAGCTCATGCCAGGAGAGACACACAGACCAGGATACAGAGTAGGCAGACAGTGGGACAGTCTAAGAGATAAACTTGGAGGCAGGACTTTGTAGCACCAGTCCTGAGCAGCTCCTTTCCCCTTCAGCACTCTCAACGGCTACATAGCTTCATGGTCTCCCTCCTTTTTACTTTAGAAAGCAAGAAAAAGGAGACTGAAGTATCCTTGTCCAATGTGGGCAATTACTCATTCCATCTCAGTGGACTGAGGGTTGGAAGCTGGTGCTTTTTTCATTAATGGACAGAAGTAGATACAATCAAAACTCTGGAAAACTTCAGACTCTGTTTTCTCACAAGAGAAATCAAACAGTCCTGGGAAAGGATTTCAGACTTATGGAGAATCAAAGAAATAAATTTCCATCTACACTTGACGTTCAGACTGAGAAAACCATAACCACTTTAGATCATTTATTTCCTTTGATCCCAGCAGCCTTGGCAGGACTGGAATATGTTATCAGTGATAAACACTGCAAAACATCCCACTGTGTGTATCACTTGAGAGCAGCAGAGCAGTCTGAGGTCCAAGGAGAGTTGTCCTCGTTTCTCAGGCTAGGGGCCCCAGCTACCAGCCTCTGAACCTGACACACATGTTTTCAGCAGGCCAAAAAACACCTTGCCCCCTGCCACATGCAGAAGCATTTCCTTCCCTCTACAAAAACACCTACTGGCACTAGCTGGAGACACTGGTGTTACTGCAATGGCGAAAGACAGAGGGATGGAGAGCRGGTTCTTGCTCAAGAGTCCTTAAGACAGAGGAGCAAGTAGAGCTTAGGCTGTGGAGGAGAGCCGAGGGTTACTGGCATACAGTTTGTATTTTAATTGTCTAAACCTTTCACTGTTTTTCTAAACCTGCCTTTCTTGACGTTTGAACTGCTAAGACATTTAGGAGAACACTGAGCAAGCAGGTACTTCAGATGATCAGGTTTCCTTTCACTGATCCACTGTCACGTAACAACAGAAGGGAGAGAGGGGCATTGCCCAAAATTTTCCCAGCACCTTCCTGATAAAAGTGAAGAATATGCCTTTTAAGTCAGTGTATAATGAGAAAGAAATTAAAACTGTCTTTATGTAAAACATACCATACAGCTGGTTAAAAGAGCCTGTGGCAAATGGAGATAGCTTTAAGACATTTCTAACTACAAAATAAATCCGCTGAAGTGCAACACTGCTCTCTTAAGAATCACTCGTACAAAACAAGCTGTGTGACATTAACAAAGCCAGTCAGGTGATGATCATTAACACACAGCAACAAAGAGCATGGGGTAAAATAAAAAAAGGACAAGCTCGTGATACCTGAGGCAACGTCTGCAGAAGAGGCTGCAGACAAAGCAGCCTTGCCCTCTGTGCTTGCACAGGGCTGCAGACGAGCCGGCTGGATCCAGCAGCTGTGTGACAGTAGTGCTGTGCTTCAGCCGCCCGTCCTCCTCCCAGCCAGCATACTCTTAAAACAGGAGAAAAAGGCTCTTGCAAAGTTGTTTTCCTCCTTTACAGCCTCAATAGCTCCTTTTTACCGAGCACAAAAACTGTTCAATGTTTTTCTTACAAAACCCATTGCTGGAGCAAACATCACACTTCTCCATTTCAGGAAGGTTTCAAACCTTGCTAGGAGCAAATAAAAGCTAAAAATACCAATACATTCAGATTTCTCACTCTTGTACACATTTAAAATGCTTTCTTCCTACTGTAGGATCAAACTTGGGATGCTTGAATGTTTGGGATTGGCTTTGGTAATACTGTTAATATTTTTCCCTGACTTTCCATTTTCCTCCAGTTAAACAAATGAAATAGAAAACCTTGCATTTCTCACACTCCCCAGCACGAGTGAGCGGGCGTACTAGTCTGGGATTGTTTCCCCTTGTCTGACTCCTACATCAGTTCCTATTCAGAAAGCAGCTGGTCTCTGAATATATTCAGAGCTGGTTATCTCCATATACAATATATCCTAGCAGATCCAGGCTTCTATTCTTTTTTTCCCCAGGAAACAATTATTTCGCTATTTGTCAGTCTTTCTCCAACCCCTGCCCCATAACTTTTGAAACGGTTGGCCAATTTTAATGAAATCTGGCAGAAAAGCACAAATCTTGAAGACATTAAATTCCTATCATCTTTGTGCAAATCAATAGGTGAGGAGGAAAGATTTTGAACAAGCGTTATTATTTGTGCTGTTTCACTGAAGATTTTTTCCCCCCATGTCCCACCTTCTTCCAGACAAGTCCTGGGGGCTGCCCTTGGTCTTGAAGTGCAGTAGTTTGGGGTACTCCTCTGGGTAGGTAGGAAATCTCTGGGCTCCCATTTAGGCATGCCACCTGGATTTACAGTGGGACCAGCCTCAGGTGGGCAACACTCTCCTCCTCTCTCCCCGCTCGATGGACAGCCAGGCAAGGATGCCAGGCATGCTCCCAGGGTATCCAGTGCGATCTGCAGCAGACTGGGAATGGGGGAACCCCCCTGACTGCAACCAACCCACAGCCTCGATTCACAGCTGGACCCAGCAGGGTGGTGTGTTCCACCTACGCCTCCTTCACACCAGCCTTTTCTCTGCACACTCCTGCCTTACCAGTGACTTCGGATAGAGCTCTCTTAATTGCCCAGCGGTACGGGGAACCAAGCACGGAAAGTAGGTCAACAGCAACAAAATGACCCATCTTGCTCCCTCCCTCCACCCCACCTCTCCTGAAAGAACACTGTTGGAAGGTGACTCAGCCTCCTTTTCCTCTGAACATGTGGCACCCCCAACACAAAAGAACAAGTCAAAACCCCAAATTAATTTTTTTCCTTTTTTTAATTTTATTTTCCTAAACAACATTTTCAAAATTTTCCATGGAAAATACTATTTTTGTACTAGATACAATAACTCTAATTTTTACTTGAGGATTACAACCAAGGTTGCAAAAATGATGGCATGAGCAATTTTGAGCACCCTATTATTTAGCAGCAAAGTCCTGCTTTGATCCGTCTCCCTGCTGACTTCAATGGAACTACACTAGGTATAAATTAAAGCAAAATTCAGTCCATCAGCTCTACTTTAGGCTTCATGCATCCCATTTAAGCAATGCCTCCACCTTGATTTCACCTTGCTGCAGTCAGCAAAGAACGCTGATATAAAAGGCGTCGTGCTTTCGTGTATCCACTCACTCTGCTTTCATGTTTAAGCTGTACCATTTTACCTTACCATTAAAATTACATTTAGGCAAAAGTGAAAGTGTGTATAATCTCTTGTGCTCTCTCTGGAGAACAAGCCTCCATTAAGTTTTTCTCCGTCTCCCTGTACACAAATAGCAAAAGCATGCATTTTCCAGTCAAAAACAAATAGCAAGGTCTATTAAAGGGAGCACAGTCACTCATTCTAACATTTTTCATCTGAATGGAGAAATAAAGTGGTATTTCTCCAGCAGGCAGGAACCTACATTTCAAAAAAGAAAAAAAAAAAAAAAAGATATGCTGAGATCATCAATCACGTTAGCAGGAATTACATGACCAATCCCTTAGATGCCAATAACAATCCCAACCATCTTGCATCAATTAGCCATTGATTGCTTGTGAAGAGGTAAGAAAGCTTTACTGCCTCTCTCCCTTCCCCATTGCCGGGGAAGAGCGCGGCACAAAGAGCCGTACCACGAGTCGCAGCCATGGCCACGTGGGTGGGCTTTCCTCTTATGGGCAGGTCAAGGCTCCATCTGCCATTGCAGATTTCTTTCTGGTTACAGAAAAAAAAAATCAAATAAGTCTGTGGATTAAAGCTATTTGTGACAGTAACCTTTTTTGCTCTCAAATGTCATCCGCTAAGCAGGCTCTACTCATCTTGTCGCAAAACTTGGAGATCCAGGAACTCACTCCTTGGCCTCGTCAGAGACATAAAATGAGAACAAAGGGAAAAGAGGCATAGCCGTACCTTCAAAATAACGTACTTCAAAAGCATCATCTGCAAACTGGGTGTCACATTGAAGTTCTGAAACTGGAAAAAATAATCCTAAACTTTCAGATAAACTTACATTCAGAAGTGTAACTTTAAATTGCTTTTACACGTTAAAGCTAGATAAATAAAGGTGAGTTCATTTCTCTGCACATCAATGAAAAAGTATTAGAAAATGTGGTTTGTTGAAATGTGGCTTGGAAGACTTTACAAGGTTTTTTTTTCAAACTTTAACCAGTCAATCTTCCCAGCAAATACAACCAAAAGTATTAGCTACTGAACATGAAAACCTTAGTATTTTTAAAGAACACTTCAGTCTATCTATTTGACTAGCCACTTTGAGGAGCCACCACGTGCTGTCTCCATTGAACTAAAGTGTCACTGACAACAATCACACTGCTCAGCTCTGGTGGGAGAACCAGGATCTCACAGTACTTTTAGTTTTGCTCAAGGAATCTCTTTAGAAGTGACCGAAAAGTATTAGAGGTGTCAGCACAAGGTCATGACAGCCTAGTTTAAATAAAAGCTTTCCTTTCATCACTTTAAAACATGTTGTCCAGTCACTGTTTTCATTTCTGCCGAGTCTTTCGCTTGCCAAAGGCTTGCCTGTGGAAAACACTTAGGACAGGCAGCCTCCCACTGAATGAAAATACATTTGCCATTCCATGGATAATACAATTTAGCCATCAAGCATCACCTTTTACATAGGGCCTACTTGCCAGTGCCAAATGAAAAAAAAAGAAAAAAAAAAAGGATGTATATACGTGCTTGAACAAATAAAAACACTAGTAACACCTGGAAAGAAACATGGTTGTAAAGCCAGAAAGAGCACTTCAAGCATGTTTTATTAAACAATGAACAGTTTATCCAAATGTTCTTTATTTATCCAGAAAGGATGACAAAATCCTGTCCTCCAGTCTTGGAAGTCCAAGAGCAATTTGCCCACCAAGACTATTGACATGTAAGGATACGGACATCACTCTGATCACATCACAGCTGAAGGTGTAGTCCGTGTCTTGGCTATGTTTTACTCTTGCAACTAGAGCATTTCATGCCGCAGTTCAGCTGAAGCCACATTTGCTGTTATCGACGAAGCATAAAACCTCAGCAACGCTGGCACCATTTCTCTGCTGTTTCAAAACAGGGTGGACTAGATTGTGATTACTGGTGTTGCTCCTAGCCATAACAATTTTGCCTTTTTTGGAAAAAAACCCATATCAGCCAGCATCAGAAAATCTGAGACTTTCTTTAACTAGAGACAATCGTAAAATGTACTGTTTATGCACAGGGAGAAGCAAATGTGAAATATGCATCAGGAGATGCACATTTATACAACAAATCAATTCATCATTGATGGTTCTGGGTTTTATTGTACCACAATAAACAACACATAAGCTACACACCAAAAGAAAATAAGCCTCAGAGAATGGAGCAACAGTGGTAACACAGATGGTGCAAGGCACAGGCATGTTACCACACATGTAGAGGAAGAAGTGAGCAATTCATCCGGGGCAGATCTCTAGCTGGTGTTAGGCAGCTTTAGACCTTTTACTATCCAAGAAGCTGCTCAGGCATTTCAGTCATTCCTGGTGAAAAGTCTTTACTTTTTCCTAGAAAGCTCAAATTGCTTCTAAACAGCTCCCCTTTCTGTGTACCCTTGTTTGTAAAAGGCTACAGAGATTTAAGAGGAACATTACCCTAGTAAGCTTTTCAGCCCTGTAAGTCAATGCTGCCAGCAACACTTTATCTTTAGAGACCACAGAACTTTGCAACACAGAGTTCATCATGGAAGAAGGGCATCTCTTTTCAAAACCAAACTTGTTCAGATCGGTACTTCACTCCTATGCAAAGTGAGGGATTTTTACCTTCTTACCTTCTTTTTACCTCCTTAATCCAGCAGTCACCTGGATTTCAGATACTGCATAAATTTAGATTCATTATCAGCATACATTGCATAAACAAAGTTCTTGAGACAGAGGAAAAAAATGCACAAAAAAAGTGTTTTACTAGAAAAAACAGAAAACATCAGCTAACCTGCCAAGTTCTGTTACCACTTTTATCAGCTATGGTATGAACTGACTTCAAGAGAGTTTAATTTTATTAACACCCATTAAATCAGTTGGGGATGTTGGCCATGCTGAATTTAATGCTTGTGGTAGGCATCCACAGAATAAGATTTCTGCAACACCGTCTAAAAGAGAGTGAGCTACTGCAGGTGCTTTATTTTGACTTACACTACTACCAGTAACAGTACTTCCAAAGTCAACATATTATTTTAATACTATTTAGGAGCAGATTTTCTGCTTCGGAGGTGGCATAATTATTCCGTTTATGTCCCCAATTACTCAACCATAACCTGAGACAAAAAGACGTTAACCTGAAATCACAAGCTGCGTGCCTTGCTGCCCTAACAGCACTGACTGAAAGGGGTCTGTCCAGCCTTACAGTCCTGCTGTGTCTGATTTAGAGACCAAAAGCAAGCCTAGAGCTAGAAAGAGAATGAAATAGTCTCCCAGCCCCCAGCAGCACACAGTGCAGGTACATTCTCAGCCAGAAGCACTCTCCCTGAATTTCATGACTTGTCGTACTTTCATGTACTTGTCCAGTCTCCTCTTGCAGCCATATAAACTTCTTGTTCTCACAGTATCATATGCACCTCGTTTTTGTTTGTCTCATCTCTTAGTATTTCTTCAGCAATTTAAATGTTGCCTGAACTTTAAGAATTGCAGCTGGAACTAAGAAATATGTGTTATCTACTTCATTAAGTAAGAAGATATTAAGAAACTTCCTGGGACTTTTCATATTAAATGTATGTCAAAAATATTTTAAAATGAGCCTGTTTCCCTAAAAGAGAATGCAAAAGCAACCTGTAGTCATTACCAGTTTGTAAATACCCATAGCAGGGGCTGCAGGTTGCAGGATATGAAAAAATGAACAAATAACAGTAACGTGATTTTTTTAAAACAAAAACATTTCACTAAAAGTTCCAGATAAAGTAAAATGCACTACAGTCAGAACCCAGAATATAAAATGAAGATTCTCATACTGTGATTAGGGATCACAGATGTTAACACCAGAAACATTCCAGATTACTTTAGAAAAAGTATAATTCAATGTACAGAAAATTTGCAGTGCAAGACATAAGCCAAACAGACACTATATGTAATTCAACTGTTTACATAAGTGAAAACTGAGGAATGAAATGAATATGGAAAAAGCAAAAGCTAAGGAGAGGTATTCTTAGGACTGTCCAGAAAAAGAATTGTTCCAAGCATAAGGGAAGATACGAAGCATGTGCAAATTCAAGTGATAGCAGAAATATAGGTTAGGAAAATTAACTGGGACTATGAAAGTAAACAAAGAGATTACTCAACTCAGAACGACAAAATACAGAAAAAAACAAATCCTTTGTATTCACTCCAAACTGTTTGTCTTAATTATCGGACAAGTCTTTTTTAATCTGTCATTTCACAAATAAAAACATTTTACTAGCACTGGATATCAGGCATCACTGAGTGACTACATCAAATGACAGTAATAACTACAGTAAACTACAAGGATAAATACCGAGTACAAAATAAACAACTACAAGTACTGAATAGTTTTGGAACAATTGAAACAATTACATTTAAATATGTAAGTTCATTTGCAAGCTCACTGAAAACAGCAAGATGGCTTAACATCTAGTCCTACATTCATAATTCTTTGTATAGCTATACTATAGTGCAACCAACAAATAACGTTATCTTTTTATTAGCATACAAGACTTCATGTAACCATATCTCAGCTAATATAAAACTGTAAAGCATCCCTAAAACAAACAGACAACAAAGGGCTGATTTCAGTTTAATTCAAATTCATGTTTTGTTTATTTTCAGGAGGCTTCCAGTTTCCTTTACAGCATCTTCCCGTAGGACAATGTACAGTTGCACCCAGACAACAAAAAAGCCATTTTCAGCCAGCATTTAGGATAAAGATATTGTATTTGATAAATAAGATATGCGGTGAGCCTGCAACACTCAGTAAGTTGCATGAAACATGGGATGGTATATAATTCAGAGCACAGAACAATCTTTTACATTCAGCTGTTGAATCAATTAGAGTATGGACTGCTTGTTGCAATAGTTTCACACCACTGGGCATAACTGATCCCTGATAGCCCTTAAATTCCCAAATCTCATTAATGGATTCCTGCTCCCTAGTATGTATCCTTCACAGCACATTCATTGACACAGGCTGAGACAAAGGCCACAGATACTCCACGTTGTCTGTGACATCTTGTGTGTGAATGGCATACCGTTCTGTGGGGCAGGTATCTTGCTCATGCTGTTAAAATAAAGAAGAATTTTTTTTTTTCTCATTTTCTGCACCACCCTTGATTTGGGGGGGAGGGGGAGGGTGGAACCAAAACCAGAAAAAAAACCACTAAAAAAAAAACCAGGAAGTTGCGGTGCCTTCTCCCAACACAAAATTCTGAAAGTTAACTTCCCAGTAAAGTCTGAAATTTTCATTCACTATCACAGTAAGTCACACACTATTTCTAAAATTAGTAGATGCCTTTACTAAAATGACACCCTTCACTTCTACCCTTTCTTGCTTACTGCTACCTGATCTTTAGTCAGCAGTGAAGAAACTTTTCTTTCTTGAGAAGAGATGCAACACAGTCAGCAGATCACACATTTGGATATACCAGTAGGGGCTGTACCAGGCTCCAAGCTGCAGGTTCCCCACCCCTCTTAAACTTTGGTGCTTTAATCCTTCTAGACGTCCATGTAGAAAACATGAAACTACACAAATTAGAGGCCAGATTTTTTAAATTACTCTGGTATCCAGAGATAAAAATCTCACAATACTTTTAAATACTTGTCAGATTTGTTTCCTTCTGTTCTAAATAGTCCAGGAGTACTTAGTTCACAGTAGGAAAACTAGGGGCAAGCTTTACACTTCTAACCTGCTTTTAAGTCTGCAATAACAATCCTGACACTCTTGCCTTCACGATCAAACGGATTTTTAACGATTACCGCAGGGGGCCATTCCTAACATTTGTAGCTGAACAAGATCTCCACTCATTACACCACAGAATTTGTGTAACCAAAACACTATTGCTGCCAAGTCCCTTCTGCTGTAAGCCGGTCACTCTTTATATTTTTAACTACATTTTTATACTTCTTTTCATCCTTACCCATCCTGGTTAGGACAGGAGCTCAGCCATCTAGGCAGGAAGAGACTGGAGGGCCAAACCATAACCAGCAAGACAGCACTGCCCCTCAGTTATTGTCCCAAGTATAATGGCATTAACCTCTCTATTACCAGGTTTTTTGTTTACTGCCTCTGGGGTCCTGCTTTAGTCCTAACAGGTCAGCCTGGGAATTACCAGCCGGCAGTCTGCACTGAATTCAACTTCAAAGACCGCGGAAACAGAAGATCCTCAGAAGAGCGACAAGAGCAATCAGAGCCACTGAGGAGACTTCAGGACAGCATATTAAACAGTTGTGACCATAACACAGAGAGAAATGAAGAAAGGCTTAACAAAGTAAGTTGCAAACAAGAGACGGCCTGAAAACACTTGTGTTAGAAAAGCAAGTGGGAATGCACTCCAACCTAAAGGAAACAAGCTTAAACTCAAGTATATTAGATGCCACCGCCCAGCTGCCTCACCCAGGCCTCTCACAGCTCCAGAGAACCTGAGGAAACGCAAGACACCGCATCCCATGCGAAGACCTAAGCCTTCAGTTATCCTTGGGGTGACGGCAGCAGCGTCCCCTGAAGCAGAGGAGGGAGGACCGGGGGAGGGCTCCGTTAACAGCCAGCAACAGCTCCGCCCGCAGCACGGCCTCCGCCACGCGCCGGCGCGGGACGCAGCCGCCGATGGGCCGCGGCCTCGCCCCGACACCCGGCCCCGCCCCCGGCCGGAGGCCCCGCCCCGCCCTCCTACCTCCTACCGTCGCAGCGCCCTAGGGCCCCGCCCCGCGCCTCGGGGAGGAAGCGCGCGGCGCTGCCCCCACCATGATGGCGGCCAGCGCAGGAAGGGGCGGGGCGCGGGGCGGAGCTGCGGGGGCACCGCCGGGCAGCGCGGCAGCGGCGCGGCGCCGGGCGCCGGGCGGCCGGGGCAGCGGGCGCCCCCGCGCTGCCCGCAGCGCCCAGCCGCGGCCGCGCGGCGCGGGGGGCTGCCGGCGAAGGCGGGCGGGGGCTGAGGGCCGCTGCGGCCGCCTCCCTGCCCCCCCCGCTGCCGGCTCGGGGCCCCACTGGAGCGGGCCGCAGGAGGCTCCGCCCCCCTCCGTCCCCTTAAAGGGCCCGCGGCWCCTGCGCGCGGCTCCGCCAGTGCTCGCCTCGCGCCGATGGCGCCGCTCTCGGCGGCGGCGTCCTTGCTTCCCTTCTCGTCGCCTGCCGCTTCCTCCCTGCGTTCCCTTTCGCTTCCGGGGTCAGCGCTGCCGCGGCCGCTGCTCGGTAACAAGCCCCGTCCCGGGGTCCGGCCGGGAGAGCCGGCAGCCGCGCCCCGCGCAGGCTGTGCCGCCCCGCCGCCCCCATGGCCAGCAACCCCCAGCCGCAGCCCCCGCCGCCGCCGCCCCCGCCGCCTCCCCCTCAGCAGCCGCCGCCGCTGCCGGGGGCCGGGGCCGCCGGGGGGGGCGGCGCGGCTGAGCCCGAGCTGGTCTCCATGATCGTCAGCCACCTCAAGAGCCAGGGGCTCTTTGACCAGTTCCGCCGCGACTGCCTGGCCGACGTGGACACCAAGGTGGGGGCGGGCGGGCCGGCCCGGCGGCCGGCGCCTCAGGGGGGTCCCGGTGCCCCGCCGGTGGCTCTCCCCGGGCTCCGGCACGCCGGGGGCAGGCTGGGCCTGACCGAGAGCGGCCGGGCCGGGCCCGGGGGTGGCGGCGGATTGCCGGGGAGTGCGCCCCGCGCTCGGGGGTGGGGAGCGGCCGCCTGGGCCCGCGCGGGGCTCCGGCTCGGCCCTCGGCCCCAGCGCTCTTCTCGGCGTCCCCGGGGGCAAGGCTGGAGCCCCTGTTTTCAGAGGGGAGCGTGGGCTGGCCGGCGGTACCAACACGCCTGCCAGTAGAGTGTACCAACGCCGCCTGTTTTGTGGAGTGTTTCTAGCGATACGGGCGTGTTTAACACGCTGTGATCGCCGCAAGGGAGCGGGAGCGGCTGCGCCTTCAGTGGGCTGGGGGGGATCCGACGGGGCTCCCAGGTCTCCCAGCCCGGCCTCCGGGAGGATAACGGCTTGTCAAAACCTCCTGTCCAACCTCTCTGTTGTTGCTTTCTAGCCTGCCTACCAGAATTTGAGACAGCGCGTTGACAACTTTGTTTCCAATCATTTGGCAACTCATACCTGGAGTCCTCATCTCAACAAGAACCAGCTGAGAAATAACATTAGGCAGCAGGTTCTCAAGTAAGTGACAGCTCTGGGGTTTCTCTGTTTGAACATGCTCATGTACCGTGATAGGCGATGGAGGCTCTAAGTCAATTGTAAAGCGTCTGCTTTCTTCAAAGAAACTTCTGAAGAAGGTTTTTTTTTTTAGCATCTAAAACGTGGTATTATTTCCGATAGCAGCTCGCCATCAGCATTAGTCAGAATTAGACTGCAAATACTATTTTGTGTGATCCAAGTTCATGCAGGGGTGGAAAGCTTCTTTCTGACTTGGGATGTAACGTTCTAGCTGAGGTCTATCTTTACTGTTTCTTTTAAGGGAGATAATAATAAAATTGCTCTTACCATCAAGTTTTGAGCTAAGGAAAATTAAAAGGATTTGATAAACCAAGCTCTGCAGAGTACAAAGCTAAATTCACAAAACAAAAAACTGGATGTAAATCTAGCTAGACAGAAAAGAGGTTTTTCAGAACTGCTGTTATGTCAAAATGATGTCAAAGACTTACCTGATCTTACATCATTTCATGAGGGTTCCTCTAGTTTTTCTTCTCAAAATTTAGAGTCATAAGAAACGTTAGGAAATTTCTTCAAAGTAGCGTGAGTTTGATCACTGAATTGGGTCAAACAAGGGATTTGGGAACAAACTTACTCAGTTATGCTGTAGTGGTACCTTTGATAACTGGTACTGAGGAGCTATTTTGTTTGCGGGGAGCGGTTGTTGTTTGGGGTTTTTTTTGTTCTTTTTAAAGAAGCAATGAGGACAAGAGGCAATATATGTTCCACAAAGATTACAGGGGTCTAGAGAGAACCCATAGATATAAAGCTCTCTATTGCCATTTATTTGATTGTACTGAAGATTAAGGGTGTTCTATAAAGCTGCAGAACTCTGAGGTGTCACACTGTATTGGGGCAGAAGGTAAATTAGGGTGGTGATGACTGGTCTAGTAGTCATTTGTCCCTCGTGCCTTCTGTAATTCATCTGGTTTATGCCATGGGAACTGATAACATCAGGTTTCTTCTTAATTTTTTCCACAAATGTTGCTTTTACAGTTAGTTAACATTTGTAGGCATAACCAGTAATGACATAACAACAGGCTGTTTGTTGTGTTAATTCCGTGAGGTTGGATTGCTTTGCTTCTCTAGCATTTTTTTCCTTAGTTCATAAGGCATAGAGAGAGCTGTTGAAATACAGGCAGCCGGCTAAATACGTAGCTGCAGTGATGCTCAGAAAATGTTAATGCTTCATTGGAGGCTCTTAAGAGTGTTTACATCATATCTAAATGAGCATATTTCATTAGGATGTTCCTGAAAAGTCATTTTTCTTATTAAGTATTCATGTGACTTTGTTCCAGGTCTGGAATGTTGGAATCTGGAATTGACAGAATTATTTCTCAGGTTGTGGACCCAAAGATCAACCACACATTCAGACCTCAGGTGGAAAAAGCTGTCCATGAATTTTTAGCCACATTGAATCACAAAGAGGAGGCAGGCCCCAGTACAGCTCCAAGTGAGGAGAAAACAGATGCTTCTATTACAGTACAAGGTATTCTACCATTTCTCTGAGCAGTCTATTAGCAAAAATTTGCTTTTCGAGAGAGCAGAAACATTGACTAGGTTTGCTGCTAGCACAAAATTTTTAGCATCAGTATTAACAAGCTGAGCTCCAGGCAACGTACGATAATACTTGTCTCTTACCGTATGTATACAGGTAGAAGGCAAGAGAGATGTCGCCACGTACCACCACGTCACTCTGTCACTTCTGCTTAAGATTACAAGGGATCAGTTTACTGTAGGGGAAAAAAGTTGGTCTCAGGGTTTGGCCCTCTAAGTATTATAGAATCAGATAAGACATAGCTGTAAGAGAAGAATGATTCCGTTTTTTATGCATTGGCAGATCAGAAAAAAATTACTTATGAGACAGTTACCTGTCTTAATGCAGTTGCTGTGTGCAGTAAACTTTGAATGGCTAAGGTCCTCTCAGGAGCTTAAGTTCTGCTGCAAATCAGCCAATCTTTAGTTTGTTTATAAACATAGCACTTTTTCTTTACGGTTTTCATTTATGTTCCCTGGTATCGACTTCTAAACACTCCTGCAGGTAATTGTCCATTCTTTCCCTTCCTAAGAGACTCCACAGCAGTCCATCTATTTGTAACCAGACCCTTTATTTAAACCCTTTTCCTGTGAGGCCCACTTCCTTTAAAGTACGCGGGTTAACAAGCCAGCTGCAGCTCTTAGTGCTAGTCCAGTTAACCCTTTCTCGTCCATCTTCAGAGTTGCTTCTAAGAGGATGGGAAAGTGATAAGGTATTTCTGATAGTCCTATTGTTACATAATCAATATGCTAAGTCCATTTTCCATGTTTTTTATGGAGATACCACAGGTATGAAATACAGACTTTCTGCTGCAGTATTCTATATTGTGCTTCTCCAGAGTCATCATCCCACTTGGGATGATGGTAAAGTTGAACAAGATTGTGTTCAGAACATCCTTCCCATAGACGACCCCTGCTTTCTTTAGCTGATCTCAGGAACAGCAGTATGTCACAGAGCAAAATGAATCTCTGGTAATCAGATCATAAGTGCTGCAGGAATGCAATTTCTTGTTGTTTTTTTTTTTTTTTTTTTTTTTTATCTAAAAGCAAAATTAGTAAAGCCTTTTAGTTAAATTTGTGTACTTTAAATAGAGTAATTATTCTTTTTCTTTTAACTTGCTTAACATTCTACCTGAACGGAATTACAGAAACTAAGATGAACTAAAACTATTTTCTTTCTTACTACTCAAGGTGTCTCTGCTACAGCTCCTAGTGGCAACGTAGCTAGTGATGCAATGTCCATTTTGGAAACAATAACTTCTCTTAACCAAGAAGCAAGTGCTGCCAGGGCTTCAACAGAGAACTCAAATCCCAAGAACAATGACAAAGTTGCAAAAAGACTCTCATCTCAGCAGAGTGTGGATGGTAGCACTGATAGAGAGAGAAGTGCAGAGGACTTGCCAGACAGAGAGAAAGCAATTTGTGATCTTTCTGGAGAAGGGGCTGAAACATTTGCAAAGTGTGAAGATTTAAATGAGCTTCCCTGCCAAAGTGAAGAAATAAAAAATTCAGCAAAGGATACTAATAATTTGACTTTTACAAGTAAAGATACAAGTAAAGAAAATCAACAGGAAAGTGAAGATCAAAAGAGTAAATTATTAGATAAATGTGACAAAAAACCAGACAGCAGTGAAAAAGGTGAAAGAAGAAAAGAAAAGAAGGAAAAACTTGACAAGAAGTCTGACCATTCAAAGAAAAGTGATGAAACTACGAAGTCAAAAGAAGAAAAGCAAGCAAGAGAGTTGGAACCAGTGAAACAGTTAGTTCCAGAAAAAAATAGCAATAAACATAAAACAGCTGAAAGCACTAAAGAAACTAAAGAAGGTATGGTGTGGGAAATGCTCTTCCTTAAAATATGGATATGGGGGTATTTTTAAGTGTATTCAGGAGTTGAATCAGAAGTATATTTGGAATGTAGGTTCTCTGCTAGTTCTGGGAAACTTGTCTAGCTAGCCACAGCTAGGTCTTGGCTCATCTCCCTTAACTGAGGTACCCACATTAGGAATCAGATGAGCTTTGGTTCCTCAAGTATGTGATTGGTCATCTGCCTTACTCTGACAAGTTCTCTCAACGATTTCAGTCTGCATTTAAAGTTTCTAGTTGTACTGCAGGGTGATTTTTGTTTTGAGTAAGCCAGAGTTAGCCTAATAACATTTCATTAAGGTGTTACAAATTTATTATCTTTTTCCTATTTCTTGTTCTTAAGATAATTCTGTTTTCAGTGGCAAAATCACTGTTTTGGTAAGAAAAGTTTCTCAAATACAGTGTGCTGCATTACAGCCCTTTCTTTCTATTTTTTGCTTTGCCAGAAAATACGTCAGTAGATTCAGATACGGATGTACTCAGTGACATCACTGTCAGCTCTGTCCATACCAGTGACCTTTCTTCCTTTGAAGAGGAGAGCGAAGAGGAGACTGTAATTTCTGATAGTACTGAAGAGGGGGAGATCACATCAGATGGTAAAATAATTAGATTGTTAAGTAGCAAGAAAGAATATGCAACACTTCCATTGAGTGCATCATATCATAAATTTGAGGTTTTGCAGTATGTTTTATTGTACTCATTTATGAGAGGGAATTTGAATGTGGAATGGAGAGTATTTGTCCAATTACAAAAGACGAGTCGTGGACATACTTTGAATATTTTTTTAAGAGCTTGACATATTCTAAACATTGTAAATCTTATTTGTACTACAGTATTTCATAGGCGACAAAAACACTTAACGGTGTTGGATRTGTCACTTTCCTATGGGTTTTTTCCCCCTCTCTTCTGCCATGAATTTGGTATAACATTGGAGTGCTCTGTTTGTGACCCCAGGGTAGTGGTTGTAGCTGACTTTGCAGATCAGGTTGGGTTTAGAGCTTTAAGATTGCAGGAATTTCCAAATTATACCTGGCCACAGTAGAAGGAACAGGAATGGATCTAGCTTTAAGAGTCTGGAAACACCAAATCTTTTCACTGACTGGGTTACCTTTTTGTGTTCTCCTTGTCCAGAGCAGACCTCAGACTCTGATTTCTGCAGATATGTGGCTTTTGCAGTTAATAAGACTTTCCACTTCATAATACAGAGTGCCTTAATACGTGGATGAGTTGTCTCTAGTATGCTGTGAGCTTATTTTTTCTGCTCTAAGAATAATATTTAGAAGCACTGAATTACTTGTATATTCTCTGGCTTTGGTGTTACCTTTAGACATGACAGATTGTGTTCAGTTATGACTAAATATTTGTGAAGTGAAAACAAGCCTTAAGTATATTTCAGGGATACACATGATTTGTACAGTGTGGAGCACAAGTGGTTTTGCTCTATTTCTAATAATCCTAATGAAACTAAAATAGATTTATTTCTTTTTACTTGAATAATACTTACATGAGTATAAACAACGTGTTTTGTGTATGCATTTCAGTAAGCCTATCTAGTTTTTACGTACTGAAATACTGTACAAATTTTTTTGGTGTAGGGAAGACGCTTAATTTAATACAGAGCAGAAATTATATTTTGACTTCTTATGCGGTGTTAACTACTAAGTACTGTGTGTAAAAAGGCAACGTGATTACAGGCAAGAGGGTAAGCCCAATTGTTGTACCCCAGTTTATTCTGGGGTTTGTATCTTGCAATTTTTTGGCTGAACGGTGTGCACAAACACATGAATATACCTGTCAGGTTTTCATAATCTAGTGATATTTTGATGTTAAAGGTTTTAAGTTTTTTAACTGTTTATGTTTTTAGAATAAATAATTGTTGATATATTTTGAGTAGCTTTGCCTCTTTAAAAGTTACGTTGAAAGCACTGCCCTAATTTATCAATATATCTCTACACTTCACTAACCTTTCTTCAGATGAAGAGGAGAAAAACAGTCAAAGTAAGACAAAGCCTCATGCTAATGAGTTGAGCGATGGGAAAGCCAAGCCTGTTCGTCAYGCTTATGTTCGCAAGCCTTTCTTGTACTCCAAATACTTCAGTGATTCTGATGATGAACGAACTGTAGAACAACGCCGTCAGTCCATTGTAAGTGTGGATTTTGTTACTGTTCATGTTCTGGCTCCTTAAACTTTTCAGCACAGAAATTCCACTTCTTACTTGGTGGTGGTTTGTAAGGGGGAGACTTCTCTTCTCACTTCATTCCCCCCACCCGCCACTTTGTGTTACAACTGCCCCTCCTTCAGACTTCCACCAATATTGCGTGATCTCTCCAGCGAAGCACTCTGGTGGTTATAGTTTGAAGGCTTCTGGTGGTGAAAGCAATGATACACTTTTCCATCTTTTTCCCCTGCTCTAAAATGAACAGTCTTTTGGTGTTGACAGAGGATTTACTAATTACATGCAGTGTCTTCGCAGAATCACAGTGATAGGTGGATTCTTTCTCAACTGAGTGATTTGATAGGAAGAGTAAGAACTGCTGCACGTATGAAAAAACTGGTCTTCAGTAGATTTAATGTACATAGTGACAATTTGGGTGGAAAAAGTAGCCCATATCTACCTGCAGCCTGCCTTCAATGGGGTTTTGTGTAGTTTGGGCTTGTGTTGACTACTGTAGGCTACTTCATTACATCATCTCTTTACAAATGTAGTTCTTGCTGTCCATGAAATCAGGAGTTTGTAGCATGTCTGCAGCCATTGAGAACGGAAAGAGAGGTTCAAGCATGTTCACTGTGTTCTGTGGAAGAAAGACCAGCACACAGAAGAGAGAGCAGCAGTTCTTTTAGATATTTTTCCTTTGGCTAAATAGATTTTTTTTTTTTTTAAATAGATATAATTTTATATATTTAATATATATACACTATGTATATATTACATATACATATTCTATATATAAATAAAATAAAAAATACGATATATTCTTTGAGAAGGTCTTATAGCCTCAGTCTGTGCTGTTAAGCGGCAATGAAACTCTGGAACTCAGCTAGTTTCACTTAACGGAAGTATTAGAGGATTCCATTAACTTTCATATTTCAGTTTGCCTCAAGCTACGATGTTCTGTTTTCTGTGGGTTTTAAACATACATTTGTAGTCAAAGAATACTGTTTGACCTAATGGTAACTTAATTGTTTTCCTTGTTTTTGTATCTCCAGGCCAAAGAAAAAGAAGAGAGACTCCTAAGAAGACAAATTAACAGAGAGAGACTTGAAGAAAAACGTAAACAGAAGGCTGCAGAAAAAACAAAATCCCTAAAAACCGGAAATCAAAATGTTAAAGGTATGAGAAGTATACCGTTAGCCCCCACTGCCCTGCTCTCACTCGCTCTCTCTGGGGAAAAAAACATTCAGCTTAAAATACTGGTAATAGGTCTCTAGTCATTTCCCTTAAAAACCCGACATTTCAGAATTGATGTAACAGAAAAATGTATAATGCAAATTATTAATACAAAATTCCATATCTTCACTCATTACACTGCTTAAATGCAATGACTACCTATATACACTAGTATTCTCTGCTACACATTAGTACTCTCTGTACTGCTTTCAGTCACATTTATAGCTGAAGCAGTAATATAATGACATGCTGATGTATTTCACCATTTGTGTATTATTTTAGGAAAAAGCAGCTTGAACTTAGAAGAACTTTCATCAAGAAGTCTTGAGTCAAAAGCTACTGGTACCAGCATTAAGGATGTGCTTAAAGAACAGAAATTTTTAGAAAAAAAAGTAGCCTTGAGCAGAAAAAGAAAAAGAGATTCAAGGTATTCGTGTATTTGCTCAAAAGGAATTAAGTTTTTGAATATCCATTTTTGCAGATTGAAAAGGTTCTCTTCAGCTTTGCAGTTAGCCTTACCCATTTTAACAATTTCCTCTTAAAATATTCACATAATTTTGTTACTAATAAGCATGAAGTTTAGGCAGAAAATCAAATTATAGCTGCTTAAGTATATTGCAGCTCAGACTGCAGTAGCAGCCTGTATGTGGCTTTTCATACGCAGAATGGTAATAAAGGCATAAGAATGGAGAGCTTTTAGATGTTTGTGCATCTAATATGTCAGTCAACTTGGCTTGGTCTTTAAATTAATGTTTTACATAGGTATGTACGCGTGTACATATCTGTCTACGTACAGGTATGTATGGGGCAAGGAGATCTCTTATCCATTTTACAGGGACAACTGTAGTACTAATATTGTCATACTAATATTCTCTGCTTTAAAGCACTGATGTCCAGAGGATATCTTTGAAGTTGGTACACATAATTTTCCAAGAGAAGAAAGCTTGGACAAATTGGCTAGTCAAAAGTTGTGTGATCATGTTCTATTTCAGTATTTTTAGTGTGTATTTCTCTCTCTCCTTCAGCTTTAAAAGCAGAAAGTTTACAAACTAATGGTAGGCTGATACCAATTTTTTTCATTTTTTTAATTGTCCAAACACCTGTTTCAGGCATGCTGAAGATGGCTGCAAAAAGAAGTATGAGCCATCTGAAGAAGATTCTAAAGAAATGCAAAAGGCAAACGAGGTATGTGTCTCAAATATAAACCTTATGATCTTCCTTTTTAATTGTAATGGTATTTGTTCATATGTCCATACCAAACTGCATAATACTGCATTCATTCTTATAAATTAGTTTTTTCCTCCTGTTTTTTCAGTTGTGTTAGTGATCTGACACTGCTGTAGTAATGTTTTCTGAATTCCAGTAGCCGCTCAAATATACAGTCTATGTATTTGGTGCTGATGTATGTTGTAGTAGAACACGAGATACAGTTTAAGCCCTATTCTATGAAGCATGTTGGGTTTTTAAAAAGAGCAAAGTGTGTCTTATATGCAAAGACTTGAGGAGCTTGATCTATTTAAACTTCTCGCTGGGAAGTTAAAGGAAAACTGAATGTAGTCCAAACACTAAAGGAAAGAGAATTTTTATGGTGAGAGTTTTTACCAACAACATTATTAACAAAAAAAAAAAGTGATAGTTGGAAGTTCAAATGGAAGTCTAGATTTATCTTCTGTGGGTTTTGGGGTGTTGTTTGGTTTTGTGTGTGTTTGTGGTTGTTTGTTTTTTTTTTTTTTTAAACAGACAGTATAATGGCTGTTTAAAGTAACTTATGGAGTACTTGAAATTGTGATTATCCATTTAAAAATCCATTTAAATCATTTTAGAAAGAAAAATCACTTTATAAAGAAAAGATACTCAAGTTCAAACAGACTGCTTAAGGTTAACTTCTGTTTCTTTGGATCTTCCCACAATGGCAGATAGTTGAAATGAAAATGACAAGTTTCATTTTCTTACTGACTATATTTTAGGTGAATTTTTATTACAATGTTAAGTGTATTCTCTGATGTATTGTTTTTATGGAGAGTTTGCCCTTAACAATTCTGTTCGGTCACATAGTAAAGGAACTGTAACATTTGCTTATATATATAAAAACTTTCTTTTGTAGACTTGTGAAAAAAATTCTTCCAAAGAATTGAAGCATAATCATGGGAAAAGTGAGATGTCTAAACAGCTTAGAAGACTTTCAGAATCGGTGCATTCAACTGAGGAAAGCAAAAGTGATTCTAAAGCAGAAAAAGAACATAAAAGAAAAACCTCCACCTCTCTGCAGGCTGAAGGAGCTCAGCAGGACAGTGAAACAAGGGATCCAAAAAGACAACTGGATAGAGCAGAAGTCAATGCTGAAGAACTACAGAAGCAGAAATCCATATTTAAAAATGAAAAACACCCCAGAAAAGATAGTGACACAGAAATTCAACATATGAGAAATGTTACCAAAAAAGAAGCCAAGTCTTACAGAGATAAAAATGAAAAGGAAAGAACTACTTTAGAAGATAAACTTTCTTTAAAGCACAAATATAAAGGAGATGGTATTCACAAATCAAGTGAAGATGTTGAACTCCATTCATTTGAGAGAAGTTTGAAAGGAGAGGATGGTGGTCAGAAACATAATCAACAAATAAAGGTTTCCTCAGATGACAAATCTGAAAGAAAAAGTAAACACCGAAGTGAACGGAAAATATCGCTGACAGGAAAAGATGGAAAAAATATTTCTGAATCAACCTTAAAAGCTGAAGAATTGCTGCGTAAGGAAAATAAAAAAGACAGACATCTCTCAACTGAAAAATCAAGAGCAGAATACAAGTCCAAAAGGTCCCTGAGTGATTCTAGGCCACAAAAGGATTCCCTAAGTGCCTCAAAGCAACTTGCTTCTGCATCACACAGAAGGAGCGAAAGCTACTCGGAAGATAAACATGAAATAGAATCAACTAACTCTGATTGTAATTTGAAACAAGAAGATGGTGTTCATAAAGATAGACGAAGATCTAAGAGCCTTGTAGAAGACAAGATTTTGTTAAAGTCAAAGTCAAAGAGTCATAGTAAACAATTCAAAGCATCTGAAACAGAATTACAGGAAAATTTAACAAAGCAAGAGACTGGTCAGAAACTAGACAAAGATAAGAGCATGGAAGAGAATGATTCAGATAAGCAACACAAATCCAGGAATGAAGACAAAGTTTTTGAGGAGAGTGGTGCTGAGTTTGAGCTTGTAAGTGGCACGCAATCAACTCAGGGATCACAAAAAGACTTTAGTCACAGACTTAAGTTACATTCTGGAGAAAGAGGATCTGTAAAAGAGAAATATAGAGGTGATAAAGATTTAAGCAATTCCAAGCTAGAAAGAAGGTTCTCTGCTGAAGGTCACAAAAGCAGAAACTTAAAGCACAGCAACAAGGAAATAAAGAAGAAGGAAGAGAGTATCAAATTGGAAGATAAAGATATTAAAGAAATGGATAGTGGGCATGAAAAAGTATTGAGCATCACAGTGGCAATGGATAAAAAACAAAGTAAGAAGATACCCTGTGAAAATAGAAAAGGCAGTATATCAAACCAAGATTTACTTGGAGAGGAAAAGCAATCAGCTAGCACAACTGAAAGCAGCCATGCTGCAGCCCCTCAAAAGTCAAGTATGAATAATGATGACTTGCATTCGGGTCATGAGGAAGAGCTGATGGAACTTGATTTGAAACAAACAAAAGTACAGGAAGCATCTAACATTGAAGGAAAAAACATGCAAAACTCACTCCAAGCCACAGATGCCGAGTATGCAGCAAAAGAAAAAATCTCTCTCTCTGTTTCAAATAAGGAATTAAAACACAGCTTGGCAGATCCTGAAGCTTGTGAATCGCAGTTTCTGCCTGCAGCTGAAAAAACTGTTAAACAGGAAGATATCCCTAATAAACAAGTTGGTGCCTTAGACACTTTGTCCAAACAAGCTTCCATGGATCAAGGACCCAATAAACAAGGGGCTTATAAAATGAGCGTTGTGTATGAAACAAGTGGTAGAATATTACTGAATGTTCCCAGTAAGGATCAAGCTTCAGAAGACAGCAGAAGACCAAAGAATTTTAAAACTGTGATAAATTCTAATTCAGATGATGTTCCTTTAGCAATTAATTCTTCCAGAGAAGATGCTACTGATGCAAAGTCCACGGATATGGATATCTCGGATTTTACAGATTCCTTGGGTAGTATGTCTAAAGAATGCCATAATTCAGATGGGACCTCTTTGTTTGAAGATACTTCCATTTTGAAGAATGATGCACCACAGCTTGTATACATGGAACAACAAGATAGTGCAGTGCTGAGTTCTGTCATGAAAGACGATGGTGACAACACCACTATGACAAACAGTATAGAAAAAGATAATGAGGTGCCCCGGCCTGATGAACAGGCAATGGAAGACAGTACAGCTGGGTTACCTAGTCAAGAAGATTATGATGAAGCAGCAAAGTTAGAAAGCACTCAGGGAAGTGAGTTGAAAATAAAAGAGGAAAACTTGATGACTGACATAACTGAAGATTGTGGAGATGTACCAACAAAAGAACTTATAAAAAGAAAAGAAAGAGAGTGCTTGAATACAGATCCTTCCACAAAGGGAGAAAGAAGCACAATGATGGATAATGCGGAAAAGAACGAGGTGCATGATATTGATGATATGATACAATCTTCCTCTGTGTTAGAGCCTGAAAGAGTTCCTGAGGAAACAGTCAAAGGCTCTGTTATAGCCAGTGGGCAAGAAGGGAATGGTGTGATTGGCATGGAAGATAAAAATGAAAGCAATGCAGTAGGTACCAGTGCAGGAAGTAGTAAACTTAGTTTGTTGTACAGCAGCCTACAAACAACTCCAGCCACTGTGATAGGAACTAGCACAGAAAAGATCATTGAGAGCACTGTAATGGCCACTAGTACAGGAGAAGAAAGAGCTGAGGGTGCATCACATTCTGAAAAGGACAGTGATGCTACAACCACTTGCTCAGAAGAAGAAAGCGAGGTGACTGTAATCTGCACAAGCATAGAAGCTGATGAAGGTTTCACAACAGGCATATGGGTAAAAAGTAGTGAGGGCAGCAGTTTCATCACAGGAGCAGATATTGGTGAGTGTACTGTTGCAGCAGCTGAAGAAGGTGGTGGCAGTGTTGTCACTGAAGGATTAGCAGAAAGCGAAAGTTTCCTAACAAGTACAGAAGGAGAAGAAAATGGTGACTGTACCATGGTTGATGCAGAAGAAAGTGGTAAGGATTCAGTCAATGCAAGTGGAGTAGAAATTGAAGACAGTGTGAATAGTGCTGGGGCAGAAGAAAAAGATGATGCTGTGACTAGTGCAGGCTCTGAAGAAAAGCGAAAGACCTTGACCTGTGTAGATACTGGCAAATTTGAAAGTTCTGTATCGTGCTTAGGTGAAGCAGAGAGCGATGGTGCTGTAACTAGTGCAGGGACCGAAACAGGTGAAGGGTCGACAAGTGGTGACAGTTCAGGTGAATTTAGGGACCGTGTGAGAGCTGGCCAAGTAAAAGAACATGAAGGTACTGTGACTTGCACAGGGGCAGAAGAAAGAGGTCATAACTTCATCATCTGCTCAGTGACTGGTACAGATGCCCAAGGAGAAAGCACTGTAACTGGTGCATGTATCGCAGTGGTCACAAACAACAATGCCACAACTGGAACTAGCGGTGACAAATCTGAGGATACTGTAAATGGCGAAAGCGCAGTGACCAGCACAGGCATAACTCCAGAAGATGATGCTGAAATTTCAGTAGTCTGCACAGGGCTAGAAGACAGCAATGAGGGGTTTGCAGTTTGTTTAGAAGCTGAAAAATGTGAAAGTCTAATGGACAGTACAAGGGCAAAGGAAGAAGCCAACATCACTACGGTCAGTGTAGGCCCATGTGATGATGAAGGTTTTGTGACTAGTACAGGCTCAAAAGAAGAGGATGAAGAAGGCGAGGGCATTGTGACCAGTACAGGAAGAGGAAACGAAGAAAATGAGCATGCTTCTATGTGTACAGGAATGGAAAGTGAAAATGCACTAATTTGTATAGGTGCAGAAGAAGGTGAAAGTTCCATTATCTGCATAGTTGCTGAACAAATGGAAGCTGAGTCGGGAGTGGCTGGCACAAATATAAATAAGCTTACTGTTGACAGCATGACGAGTGCAGAGAAGGAAACTAATTGTGGCACAAACTGCAAAAATGCTAAAGGGATTGTTGAAAGCAGTGTAACCAGTGCAAGTGCTGCAGATGAGGGTGCCTTGACTGAGCACRTAAGAAAGCATGAAGGTACCTTGATTCCCTTAGGTGCCGAGGAATGTGAGGGTCCCATGACGAGTGCTATGGCAGTGCAAGATAAGAGTCAGTCTGGCGCTGAAGACGAACATGAGAATGCCATGACTTCCTTTGGCAGCAGAGAACTTGATGCCTCTATAAGCAGTGCAGTTCCAACAGAAGATGAGAATTCTCTTATTCCTGCTGACAGAGAAGAAAAAGTAAAAGGTGATATCATCTCTACCAGTACAGTGGAAGAAAGTGATGCTCCCTTACATTCAGCCATGGATGCTGAGGAAGGTCCACTTGCTGTTGCAAGAGCAAATGAGAGTGGGGAAAGCTCTATGATCTTAATAGACACTGAAGACACAGAGGTGCCTATGCCCAGTACAGCTACAGAGTTTAAAGAGTGTGTGCATGCTTTTAGCAGTAAGCAGGAGAAAGATGAGTGCACTATGATTTCCACCAGTATTGTGGAAGAATTTGAGGCTCCTATGTCAAGTGCGGCCATTGAATATGATGGTCAGCTCCCCTCTGTGAAAACAGAAGAAATAAATGAGAATGCTATGGTTTCTATAGATATGGAAATATATGAGGTTCCCATGCCCAGTGAATCTAGTGCTGGAGGAGATGATAACGACGATGATGAAAGTCACCCAACTGCTAGCGGTAAGGAAGAAAAAGATGAGTGTGCTATGATTTCCACAAGTGTTGTGGAAGAACAAGTAATCCTAATGTCAGGTGAAGTCACAGAAGAGGCGATTCAACATGTGTCAGACACAGAGTCAAAAAATGAAACAGTAATGATCTCTACAAGTACAGCAGAATGTTTTGAAGCTCCTATGTCTAGTGTAGCTGTGCAAGATGAAAACAAACTCACTGCTTCAGAAACAGAAGGAAGATACGAAGCTGCTATGATCACTACAAGCATGACAGAAGAATGTGAGATAGTCCTGATTAGTGCAGCACCACAAGCTGAAAGTCAGCTCATTGTAGCAGAAGAGGATGAAGATGCCATTATCTCTGCAAATGCATCAGAGGAATGTAAGATTGTGGAGACCACTGCAACTGTAGATGAACAGTTTGGACTAGCTGCTTTCAATGCAGATGCAAAAAGCAAAGGTTCTGTGATTTTTGTGGGAGAGTGTGGAGCTCCTGTGCTGAGGGTTGCCACCAACAGTGAAGATCAACATGCTGCTTCAAGTCTAGGAGATAAGGAGGAGGGGGCAGTGATCACTCTGAGCACAATGGAAGAATGTGATAGTCTCTTCACCTTTACAGTCATAGAAGAAAGCCAGCTTGCTGCTGAGAGTACAGACGTAAAAGACAAAAGTGAGGAAATTTTTAATACTGGTAACCAGATTGAATGCATCCTATCGACTACAGGCCCAGAAAAAAGCAGTAATTCTTTGCTTGTCATTGATAGAGAGAACGAGACCCATGAGAGTGGTGCGAGGGGAGAATCAGCAGCATCTCAGACCACAGTAGACAGTGAAATCACAGAAACAGAAGAAAATTCTGTGAACCTCATGAGTGTAGATGAAGCTCTTTGCGTGGAGATTAGTACGGAGACTGCTGCGAGTGCGAGTCCTTCCTCAGAGGCAAGTGAGGATGATGAGCAAGCTGAAGATGTTTTGCATGAGGATGTTACATCAGAACTCTCTTGTGTGATTTCAGAAGCAGCGGTAGAGAGTGAAACTCTAAGGAATGTAAACTATAAATTTAACTCAAACTTGCTTTTAGAAAGTGACTTTTCTGAAATAAGGACTCCCCTGCCTAGGGCACAGGCTCTTTCCTTAGTTTCTGCAAATGAAGTGACTGTAAATACCAACCATGGTGAAGTGACAATAGAAGCAGAATTAGGGGAAAAAAGTGACTTCCCTGTGTTGCATGTAGAAGAGCTATACGGCAGTGATGACAAAGCGAACTTGGTCAAAATAGATGATATTGGAATTGAAGTTACTTTTCAAAAAAGTAACACAACCTTTAATTCAGGTGAGGATTTCTTTTTTCTTTTTTTTTTTTTAACTCTTCAGTTTATAAGCTGTTATAAATAGGTGCATTTTACCATCATTATCATTAAAAATAACTTACACTGTTCAAATATACCTGATTTCTTTGTTGGTTGCAGAATAACTATTAATAATATATTTAAGAACTGGTGACAAATATTTAAATAAGCATGTGATTCTGGGAATATAGGAGTGCCTGAACACAATTATCTGAGGTATGTTGGAAAAGAATTAAATGTCATTAGAGTGCAAAAAAGTTATTAAAATACATTGACTTAAAATTGTGAGCTAATATATGAAGTGGTTTGCAAGGGGTAATTAGCATGGAGCTACAGATGGGTTTTGTTACTGACGTGTTTTGAAATTCAAAAATGCTCTTATAGGAAAGAGGATGCATTTCATTTAGGCATACATTCAACGTTTTAAAAAGGTAACTTCTTAGTAGTCTGGAAGGTTAAGAGTGGCTGTCCTTAATCATAACTTTGATTTTCTCTGTATGGTTATTTAATGGTCATATTCAGATTCAGTCTCTTATGCTGAATTTTGTGTTGTGAATACACTTGAAATGGTCCTCCTTTGTGTTACAAAGTAGTCAGACAGTCATCCTAAATAAATGAGTATTTTAAGTAAGCAATGATGATAGGTGTCTCTTTTAAATAGAAAACTTAAGTTATGATAGTATATGACATTAAGGATATCATACTTTATTTCCAGATCCATTTTTCTGGAAGCTAACATTTGAAATGAACTTGCATGGTTGCTAGTTCCTAAAATACCATGTAATGAACATCCTGCTATTTTCAGCCTTTCTCCTCTTTGACCCTCCAGAGTAGTTGAAGCACCAAGTTTATGAAAATTAATAAATTCTGTAGATGCCATAATGAAGTAAAGATTATTACTTCATTATAAATTTTGGAGAAATTAAACTGTAGAAAAATAGTAGAGAAATCTGCTTATCTTTCTTTATACCAAAGGAAGTGGAATGATGCCGATCAAGTACTACTTTTAAAACCTTTTCTTTCTCATGTCTGTCTTTGCTATTATTTCAAAAAACATTTTATAATGTGAGTTTAGGTCCAGTTTCTCAAAGGTTGGCTTTATTCTCTAGTTTTATTGGTATTTGGGGTGAGAAAGCTCACTCTGCAGATTTTGGGATCTTAGGAATTTGTCAAGGAAAGATGCCGATCTAGTAAACTTGAAAAATGTTATTCAGTATTTATACAAGCGACAAACATGAGTCATGAAAATGTAAACTGCTACACTAAGGTATTTCTGTCTTGGTGCTTTGCTCAATCCTTGTTGTCCATTGATGTAGCCTCTGTAATTACCAGTGGTAACGGTAGTCTCATTCTGTGAACCGCAACCACAATTTAATCACTTCACATGCATCACTGATGAATTATCATGTTATAACTATTTTTGTTTAGGAAAAGCTGTATAAACAGGCTTCTGAAATAGGTGTCCAAAAAGGCTGTAGAAGTCATATGAAGATGCTGTCTGCATGGCCTGTTTTTCAGATGTTATAAGCATACAGCTGTTCCCATGGGGAATGAAATGGGTGGGGTTTTAAGATTTTTCTGAAATTACATTGACACTAACAGGAGCTACTGAGCTTTCAGTCTCTATGGAAATTGGATAATTTCAGTGGTTATGGTTTTAGAGCTTATGGATTTAGATCTAATTGTCACTCAAAGAAAAATATTATCCTTAGTATTAACTCTTAGCTCTGTGTTCATTAATACAGAGGTAGTTTGCTGTTTGGAATGTGGTCTGAAAATGTGTTGTTGGTTTTTTTTTTTGTTTGTTTGTTTAAAGGAAAAGCGAGGGGAAAAAAGCCAAAGTCAGAATTCATAAATAAGCTGTGGTAAATCCTGGTCGTCCATATTTTCTATTTCTTTTGTATTTAAGGAACACATAGAAGTACTTGTGTCCTTGCAGATGCCAAGTTGGTTTTTTTTGAGCTGGTTTGCTGCAGACAGACTTGCTATTGTTTCCGTTGCCTACAGGAAGGGATTAAATTCATTCATGTGCTGTGTTCATGAGGTGGTACTGAGAAATAGCATCCTACTGTAGCATGAGATAAATACAGCATAATGTAATGTAATAATTTTAACATATTTGTATTTCATTAGGCAATAATGCAGCTTTACCAAAGTTGGCAGAAGAACTAGAATTTGAAAGTAACTTGAGAACTGACGAGGTATTTATGTTATTTTGACTATACTGTTTCTTGTATAATTATACATCTTGCTAGGGTTTCTTATGATACCTTTTGATTTTTGTACAGCAAAAATGGCATTTGAACTTCAAAACTTTTGAAGGGTCATTTTTCAGATTATTCAGCTGTACTTTTCTAAGCAGCTGGCATTTAAATTGTGGGCTGTCCATGTTATTCTGTGGTAGAACCAAATCCCTCCCTCAGCCATGCTCCTTCTGTGACAATGACATCCAAGTTTGCTTTTTTAGAATTGGTCACGCTGTATGCATGTTGCTTGTGATAGTACTTGTAAAATAGTCATACATGCCTTAGCTCTTACAGTTGGCAATTGTTAGTTTAGTGCTTTGAAATAGTAAACGTACATGCTGTTCATTTCATTGTATCACTTCCTTGCCAGTCTTCAGACTTGCCCATTCTCTATGTGTTTGAGGAACACTTTCTGCCGTTCTGTACTGTGATAACTACAGCCCGTTATCTGCTGTAACAGAAGAGTAGGGCATCCTGGATAATCCAGGGTATTGGGGCTCATGGTCATCTATAGCTTGTGTAAGACCAAAGTTGAGCCTGTCTGTCTGTGTGTCTGTGCTGTGATCCATATGATTCCAGATGAGTTAATTCTTCATTCAGACGCAGGACTGGATCCATGTATTCATATCTTGCCAAACTCTGGTAATAAGCATTTTGCGGGAGAACATGGTTCAGAGACTCCCAAGCATCTATGAAAGGGTGGATCTGCACAGGGCTAGTGGCTGCAGCTCCAGGGCAGACCAGCTGAGTATTTCTGAACCATGGTTTTGATGCCTGGGATGCACTTCAGGAAAATCCAAGTCAACTTCAGTCTGGTGGGATTTATTGATTTGAGTTGAGTTCCACCTGCAAACAGCTGTACTGTTTGCCAGCATAAGATGGTCCTAGAGTCAGTATAGCCGTGTTCACATGGCATTGTATGATTTAATGCTATATGGAGCTAAGTGTACTTATCTGTGCATCAGTAACATATAGGTAATCTGCAACTTGAATTTAAAACAAACAAACAAAGAAACCCAAAACACATGAGTTGAAAAGAGTTCACTGTACCTTGTTATACGTTGCAGATACATATTTTTCTGTATATGTGAACGTTTCTAGAATATTGCTCGTATTTGGAACTCATCTTAGAGTAGGTGTTGCACCTTGACTTCCTGAGATTTCTCGAGATCTCTTTTTTTAAACTAATCTCTGGTACCAGTGTTAACTCTAAGGTCAAGGTTAGGCACTGTACTGTTCAACAGTAATGTGACTTAGCTCTGCTGGTGTTCCTTATTAATATTTGTACTGCTGTCTTAATAAGAAAGCTTTTGAAGACTTTTGTAGCTCATGATAAGACAATGTTCATCATGACATGAGGGAGGGGAGTGAGACTTACTTGTTCTGGATGTCTGCAATACTTTTGTTTCTTTTGATTTTGTGTTTAGCCACAACAGCCTGAAAGTCCAAGAAGTGAAGAGGGATATGTGGATCTTCATACTAAAGAGTTTCAAAAAGGTGATTTTTATACTGATAGCAACTTACTTTTCATACTGATTTGACTATTACTCATGATGGGAGGGTTGTAGATTTGATATATACTATGTGTAGAGGGATTGAAGCAAAGCCTGCAGAAATCTTCTTGAAATGTTTCTAGGAGCTCATGTGGCTTTGCATTTGGTTTGTGGGAAAGGAGGAGGGTCAGCCTTTTCTTCCAATATGATATGCTGAAAGAAAGGTGGATAACATTTAGGATTTTAAAGAAGTAGACTGCTAACATTCTATTTAAAATCAATAAATACAGAAAAACGTTTGCCCAGGAAAGATACAGAAACTTCCCCAAAGAATGGCTTTCTTCCTTATAAACTTAGAACATCCTTGTTTTGGGTGTTGTGACAGGCCCTGTGAGGATATGACAAGAGTAAGTGCTATATGACTTAAGTCACAGACTTTACAGAAAGACTTTTTTTTTTTTTTTTTCTTCTTTTTCCTTTCCTTTTGCTTGCTCTCCAGAAGATTAAAATATTTCTGGCCATCCTAGCTAGAAATCTCAATTAGTCAACTTGGATCTGTGCTCAGTAATTCCTTTTTCCATGTATTAAATTAATCTTCAATAGAACCAAAAAAAAAAGAAAATCCCTGTTTCCCAAAACCACATTATTTTAAAATGTGTTGCAATTGTTTGGCTTTCCTATTAAAGCAGAAACAAACCCCTACTTTGTTCCCATCTTGATGTATTTTGTGCTCCAGATGCATTACGAAGATGTTTACAATACTACCAGATGAGAGTTAATCCTCAGTTAATGTAGTAACAAGCAAAACTAAAGTGAATTCCAAGAGGTACCAGCGATACTGCTGCATATGCAGTCCAAAGAGGTTAAAGATGAATTTCCTCTTATGGAAAGTTGCAGCTGAAATCCTAAATGCTGTGAAAGGACACACTGTTAAGCTCACTTCTAAATTTTTATACATGCATACCAAAATAACCATTTACCAAATAGAAAACAAAAATAGGAGTAAGGTGAGGTATGAGAATTGGTATAAAACTTGGGATTTCTTTGTATTCTTGGGGTAGATCAAATTCACATACCTGGTTTAATGATGGTGTATACTCATCTAAGTGATAAGAGACATGCTCTGCTCACAAGAAAGAAAATGTAAACCTTGAGAATGGGTTAGAAGAATGTGATCTTCAGGACAGCAGATCCAAAACTTGAACCAGTTTTTCTGTACTGTGAGGTTTCTTTGAAGTGCCTGAAAAACTGTGCCACTTCACTCAGTCACCCAGACAGACAGTACTTAAAATTTAAAATGTTCAGATTGAACTAGCTGTGATGATCTTGTTCCATGTAAAATGTTTAACAAAAATCCATTTGTTGTGTAAATCATGTTGGATATGACACGCACTGAAGAATAATGCTTTGTAGTTCTTGGTAGAGAGTTTTTCTTTTCCTCCCCCACCATACAATAATCTCTCTTTTTATATATATATATACATGCATATATACATATAGCTCAACGTACGTAAAAGGAAGTTGTTTAAAAGACAAATGTGTGTCCTGTCATGAGTACGAACAGCAGACACAGTAGTTTAGTAGTCCAAGATTCCTTGGAATGTAAACAAATCACTGCTGTTTGAGTGGGTAGGATCTAGCTCTTCATTTGACACTGCTTTAAAAATTGAAAGATGTTGTGCAACTGAACAGTATAGCTATGGAAGAATTGTTGCTAACATGTAGATTTAAGAAATTAGCTACAGAGCTACAGATTACATAAAATTGTATGTGGAATAGAGTGGGTTTATTGGATCATAGGTTTATGTTCTTACTGTAGCTGAAAGGAAAACTGGTTGGAATGTTTTAGCATCTTTTTTTTTTAATTAAAATATTAATTCAGTGCCTTTATGAATCAGACTTTAAGGGTTTTGTAGAACGCTCGATGGAGTAGCTTCTTTATGATTCTCTTTATGTATCTACATGAAATGACTTTGAAAGTTACGGAATTTTTTCAAAAGTGCAGAGCACTCATCAGCTCCCATAATTCATAATTATTTTCCACATTTTTGTGATATGGAAGGCCAAGGCGCTACTTTATCAGAGTTAGAGTACAGTAGAGTCTAGCAATGGGACAATTTCCTTATGTGCACTGTATCAGCTACAGGTCTCACTAGTACAATTATGCAGACTTCAGTTCTCTGGAAGCATAATGCTACAGCATAGTTTTCATCGCATTTTACTTCATTCCATGATCCAGCATCTGGGGTTGTGATGGATAAAATTCTGATTCATTCAAATGCTAGAACTATATTTGAAATGTCAAAGTTACCATATATTTCAAAGATGACAGCCCCATGATTGCCTGTATTTTAGCCATAAAATGATTCTCAGTTATCCTATGCTTTAGAAATCCATATTCTTTTCTTTTTTTTTCTTTTTTTTCTTTTCTTTTTTTTTTCTTTTCTTTTTTTTTTTTTTTTTTTTTTTTTTTTTTTTTTTTTTTTTTTTTTTTTTTTTTTTTTTTTTTTCAAATATTGTTAAAGAGAAGATTGGATGCCTCTTATTTCCAACATTGAAAGTAAGCTTTATATAGTTTCAGGTGCTCTGGAATCCTTTCAGAGAGGTGAAGTAGAGGATACTATGATACTTCACTCTTGCTTAGCTTTTCTGATTATTTTTGTAATTATTTTTTAATAGATTTGCTGCAGAGGAATATTGCTTTAGAAAGAGAAACTTTTCATGTAAGTTCRTTTTTTTTAAATTTACTCTCTAAGTCTGTGCTGCTGCTTTTCTTACTTGCATATACTTCTATTTACATTAAATATTCTCTTAAAGGAAAATACTATTTTTGTATATTCAGAGCCTATATATATTGAGACTGTGCAGCTGTGTAGGTTGATGTCTAATTGTTCTTTCAAATTTGCCAGTAAATAAATCTTCTTGTATTTGTTATTCCACAGTCTATGACTATTTCAAGAGTAGAAAAGAGAAGCTTGATTGTCCTCCTTGAGAATAGAGGACAAAAATAGGGATTATTCTTGGGGCTTTTGATCAGGATTAGAAACCTGTTATTTTAATGCAGTCTACTGTGATTTCACAAGAACTTGGAGCTTATAAGTATAAAAGGGATGACTGGGAAAGTTGCAAATGTAAAGTGTTTCTTATGGAGCAGAAACAAGACATTTAACACAGATGACAAGCTAAAAGATGTGTTTGTGGTTTCTTAAACTTGAGTAGTAAATTTATTTATTACTGTATTGTGATGCTGGTTGGCCACATTTCTGGTGCTAGTGAGATACTTCTGTTTCTGCATGTAGGAGAGTGTCCTTTTAAATCCAAAAGTATTTTGTGTGAATTGCCATGATAAACTGCTTTTAAAGCACATAGTAGGGTGCTTAATTAAAAATGAGACTTTTTTCATTAAAAATATCAATTAGAAATTCTGAAAATACTGCGAGTCAGAAGTTCTTTCATGGTGCTATCCTATAGTTGTAACATTACTTGAACTCTAGGAATACATTGCTTTTGTAATACTGCTACTTTCCGTTTTAATCCATGTTACACTTGAAAGTAGCAAGTAGGAAAAACTTTCTCCTTTCCGTGTTTATAAACTTTATGGAAAAAAGAAGGTAAGGAGTTACCTTTCTTTGTGTTTTATGTGTAGGTGGAAAACTTGGATATCCAGATAACTGAAGAACATAGATCTAGAGGAATACAACATAAATCTTCAGGAACAATGGATAAAGAAAAATGTAGGTGATACAGAACTACGCAAATTTGTGTAAAGCTTTTCTGCTGCAAAACAAAGTTCTACTGCGGTTAGGCCGTAAAATGGTATTTTGGAGGGAAGAATGGAATATGGGGAATTCCAAACTCAAAAACAATTGTTCTTCGCAAAACAACTTTTAATATTATACTTAATATAGTTGATAAAAATATGGTAATAAATTTAATACTGCACGGAAGTGTATTATAGTAGCTTTTTTGATCGTAAGTGAACAAACTTTTTTGTTTAGTCTTTAAAATAATTATTAATTTTATCCTCTTTAAATAAAACACAGGGAAGGAATGTAAAGCTGAGGAAAGCTGATCATCAGAGGAGAATCTAGCCATTCGATAGACTTTGTGAAGCTGGATGCGTCCTTCTGTTAAATTGGAAAGAACTAAGTCTTAATGTAGCCTTTTATCTGTCTAGAAGCAAAAGTGAGAAGGAAATCAGTCCATTGAATGGCATAAACATTTCTAAGTTAAAGTTAGATAAAGTTAACTTAGAAATAAGTTAGACGTTTTATTGACATAATAATTATGAGACCGACTATGTAGTATCTAATCAAGCTCTGCCCTTTTGTCTTTTCAGCATCAGAACAATTAAAAAAAAAAAAATGAGGATAATTAATAATGTCATTTTTTATAACAGTTTTTATTCTGCTTGTAAGAATTTTGATTTAATGAAGTGAGTAATTAGAAGCCATGCTGTATTCATTATAGGTCCCACATAGCATTAACTGCTTTCTCTGTCTCTGGGTGAGTTGAAGTTAAGGTTGATGTTTTACTTCTTGATGTGGTACCTGTCAAATTTCAATTTTGGGCTTATCTTTAAAAACAAACAAAAAAAAAAACAAAAACCCACCCATAACATACAAGAAACATGGCATTATTTTTTGTACTTGTTTTGTCTTTCCTTTTCGAAGAGGGGTTAGCATAACTTTCTGTTCATATTTTTGTAAATAAGATGCTGCTTTTCAGAATCTTTTGAATCACACTAACGATGAGCTGATATAAAAGTGGCATCAAAACCTGACAAATGCAGAAGGCACTTCTTTAACACTTGAACTATTGTTTGTTTTTGCAGGCAACCAGCTGATTGTTCAGGATGTGAGAAGAGATGATGAACAAAGTCAGTGTTCCAAAACAAAACCTGGTAACATCAAGGTATTTTCAAGAACTTTTTTTTTTTTAATGTTCTGCAATTGTAATGTAAATAAGATGGAAGTCTTAAGTTTTTATTTCTACAGCAGTTTATTTTGGGAGGTATTTTCACTATTAACTGTAAACTACTTTTGCATTGTCTTGAATACAAAATAACTGACTATAGAATGATACTCACTTTTCAAGAGGGAGGCAATTTAGGAAAAAAAAAAAAAAGAGGCAGGAGTCTGTGTTGTTGTGCACAGTATCTGAATCCCCTGGAGGTGTGGTGGACCGATTTGCACGATAGTTAGGAGCTTGGGATCACATGGAGCATTGCTGGATCCCAGCTGTCCAGTCAGTTCAGCATCTTCATGGTCATACTGATCTGAGATCTGCAAGAGGGTATCGGACTTTACCCGAGTTCTGGGTTTGCACTGATCCCTTCTAAGTCAAAACAGGAATTCAGGAAAAAATAGATGTTCCTTTTAAGAGTACATGCAGAATATTTGGGACTATCTCACCCATTGATTTTGATGAAGCTTCTCAGCATCAAAGTTTTTAAGAGACATTACAAAATCTTGATGAATAAAATAACTACTCATGTATTGGGGTGTAGGGTTTTTTTTTTTTTAGTATAAGTAACTGACAATGATCTTTAATTTGTAGTAAGACGCTCTCTTCTTTGTTGTTTCAAAATAATATAGGAAGTTATTTCAGGTGATACAGCGGAAGCGTCCAAAGAAATTGATGTAAAGCATACACCTCCTAAAAGTACTGTGGAAGAAAAAGGTAATGAAACTGCCCATTCTGGGCAATTTTCTGAACCCATACTGAATGCTAATTTCTTTTCATTTGAATGATTCTGAGAGAAATTAGGAACTTGATCCCAGCAACTTTGATCCCAGCAAATACTTGCATATATTCTCTAGTTGCTGTCTGTTCTATTACTGCCATCAAATAATGCAGTTATTGCATTATTTGATGCAATAAATCAGCACAGATTTGATGTTTCTGCTGTGCTATCACCCATCTGCTCCATTATTGTTTCAGTATGTACCTTGGGTAGGAAAGCTAATTGCAAATAAACAGGTGGATAGGGAAATAGCACAATCGGGGTATGTGACAAGAAAAACTTCTCCTAACTCTGACCACAAATAAGAGGTGTCCTTCCATGAAAAAACCCATGACACATTCACCATCAAAATCAGTCCAGTTTGTTTCTGTAGAGAAACCAACCAGGAAAGAGTGCACAAGTTGCACTGTCATAGTTGACTTATTAATTGCACTAAAATAAATAAAAAAAGATGGTGTGTCCACAGTGTTAATATTGGCTTTGATGTAACTTCAGTCTATCTTTGTGTGAACAGTGTGAGTATCTTCCCTAATGTTAGTTTGACCTATTAATAGTTTTGTCTCTCCAGTGAGCATGTTGACAAGTCTGAAACTGTTCTGCAATGAGCTTGTATCCTCAGCTTCCTGTTTCCTGGAATGTGGGAGAAAATTGAATAGTGGCTTGTATTTATCTTACCATTTTACAGTGGGTCACACTCTTGAGCTTTTGTTTTTACCTTAAATTAGAAGACCTGTCTAACTCATCTAGTGTTAGGGAAGCATTCTGGCAGACCAATATGTTGTTGCTACAAGGCAAATAGTGTTAATTTCTGATGGGTGTTTTTAGGGAATTTTGGGCTACAGAACGAAATAATTCTTTTAGTGCAGAGGTGGTGGCTTGTACCTACAGTTTCTCTCTTCTTGTTTTTTTGTATGTGTGAAGATGAATTTACCATCGAACAGGAAATGTCTGAAAAGGAAAAGCATGGTCTAGAATCAAATGAAAATTCTCCAGAGGTGAGTGGTCTTATTCACATTAACTAACTGAGATAATGCAGGTTCACACTGAAAAGTAAGTACTTTGTCTTTGTATTTTGTTGACAGCAATATTAAAACTTTGACTTCACCAACACAGAAATAGCTGTGAAAATTTATGTTTGGTACTGTAAAGTACCAAAGACTCATGTAGTCACATGTGTCACAAAGTATAAACTCACAGACCATAAGACATCAGTGGCTGATTAATGAAGTAGAAGTAACTCCCTTCCTACATTTAATAGTACTTATAAATTGTATAGAAAGCAATTCTATAGAGTTCTATTGTATAGAAATCATGTTTTCTGAAAACCTTGTAATTGAGATGTGGACAGTTTAGTCACTAGCAAATATGACTTGGCTTTACAAAAATATTATTGCTCAACAATTTTAAAACTTTTTATGTTATCTCTTAGGCATATACTTGTGATATTCTACAGTGGTGGTTGTAAACAAATGTCTAAACCCTAGAGATTAAAATTGTTGCTGGCCCCTAGAAATGGACATAGTTCTCATAAAGACGTTGGGTTTTGTCATTTGCTTTTTTTGCCTCTAATTTGGAAGTGGAAAAAAATTTAAAGAATAAATTGTTACATTTGTTCACTCAAGGCTTGAGTCACTAAGATCCGTTGCGGGGGTGATATCGCTAGACTTCAGTAAATGCTGAATGAGGCATTTAACCTTCTTCCCATGTAAATAGGAGAAAGTCTATTATTGGGGATTTTGTGATCTGAGATTGGGGATCTTTGTGATCTGAACATCTGACCATATTCATTACTTAAAGTTGTCTTTCAAAGCTTAAAATTCAAAATAAGGGGCCTTTTTTACTAAAAGCCCTGTTTATATAGAGAACGTCACCAATCTGTATATTGGCATAACTAGGATATTGACTCTTTAATAGCACTTGCTCAACTGTTATAAGATGTAGCCTGTGCTATGTGGCATTGGGAAAAGGGGCTCACAAGATACAAAGTTTGGAGTTCTCGTAAGACTGAAAAGATGTGGTGGGATATATAGGGTAAGCCAGCAGCATTTGTGAGACCAAGTGATAAAGTTGTTTGGGGAAGGGGGCAGAAGGCACTGTGTTCTCAGGCATGCTTTGTGCCTGAGGCCAGCCACAGAGAATTTTGTATAATTGCGAGTTGTCTTGTTTCTTTTCACCTATATCAATGGATTTCATAACAGGCAGTGTCTCTTCCTATGAAACCTGCCTCATCTATATTTTTAAACTGACGAGCACTACTTCTGCCACTATCACATTATGAAGTTAGCAGCAATCTTTGTATTACATTGCTCAAATGCTAAATGTCATTTACAGTAACTAAAATACTTTTGTCCTTTACTTTTAATAGGAAAATCAGCCTGTCATAGTGAAACGGAAAAGGGGAAGGCCTCGTAAATACCCTCTTGAAGCTGTACAGCCTGGTGGTAAGTAGTTCATAATACCTGTGTGGAAAAACAAGGAAAATAGTGACATTCAAGTTCTGAATTCATATTTCTTCCCTCAGGTGGGGAGTCAAAAGCTGATATGAGCACTGGGAATGTAAGTGCCTTTATTTTGTTTGGGTGCATTTAAACACAGTAATTCAAGAACCATTTATCTGTTTAACAGTTAACGGTATTTCAGAAACATCCTATGGAAAACTTGATAATTGAGTTCAGTCTAAGCAAATAAAAACTATTAATAGTATCTCCTAATATAACTGAACTTTGTAAGAAAAATGTACTGTTAAGTTGGAACACAACAAATAACCTAACAGGATCAAACTTAGTACAACATACTTAATACAAATCTAAGTGTTACACTGGCTAGCAATATACTTGTATGCAGGGTGAAATTCTGATTGTGTGCACACGTGTCTTTTAATTTGTGCTGAGAGTAATTTTGGCCTGAAGATTAAGGGTGACTTTGTTTCGAAAACTTGAGATTTTTTTTCCTCTACTGAACCTATCATAATAATAGCTCATAGTAACTCTTAATATCTGTAAAATAAAGTATTGTGTAATGCAGTTATATTATCTATATTACAGTGTGTACAGTTCATTCAAAAGATAGAGACATGCTGCTTAGTAACTTAAGAGCTCATGAAACATACCTCTGTCTTTTAAAGCTCAGCAATATCTTAATTTCTTAACCCCTCTGAAGTACATTCACTGCTAAGAAAGTATTCTGTTGGGAGTGTTTCTGCAATCCAGTTGGATTACAGCACAGGGTAGTGATGGATCAGGCATATTTGTGGAGTATGACTAGTTGGATTTATTGTGGTAGAAGGCTCCTCTCTTGGGAATTCCTGTGTGTCAGAATCAACGTTATTGCATAGAAAAGAGGTGATTTTAAAAACCAAGTTGTATTGAAACTCAAGTTTTCTGCCTGCTTGCAGAGGCAAGGCTGAGGCGCCAGCTGGCATGGGTGTCAGAAGTCTTGGGAATTTACCTAGGCTATAGATAGCAGGAGTTCTCGTCCCTGCTTGTTCTGTCCCCGCAGCATTTCAGGCAGTCCTTTGAGTCCTGTCCCTTCTACCGGTCTGGTGGAGTTTTGTTTCAGAATTCCTAATCTTTCCTAATTGATTCCCCCCCCCCCCCCCCCCCCAAATTAATTTAATGAAATGTAATTTGACCTGGTGGTTTTTTTGGTGTTTAGGTTTTTTGTTTTGGGTTTTTGGGGTGTTTTTTTTTGTTTGTGGGGTTTTTTTTTCCCCAGATAAGAATTAAAACTAATTTTAAAATCCTGCTCAGAAATAGATATACCTTGGCACCCTCAGTACTGGAACAGAATCATCTTGTTCTAGTTCAACTATTTTAAAGGTCTTGTACCTCTTAGTGATGACTGATTGGTGTGTCAGTCAGTTACAGGCTGGCTCCAGGAGCAGTGATATCTGCCCTCCATCTGAGATAATGGTTCTGTAAGGTGAGATATTATCTTTGCATGACAGTTTCCCCTAGGCTGCTTTGAGAACATGTTGCTACTTCAAAGGAAGCGTAGACATCCTCGTGTAGTCATTCAGTGATGAAAGCAACTGGATTTTTTGGACAGTCATCATAGGATATTATGTAATTATACATAGCTCCTTCTGCATTCTGAGTCAAAACAAAATTCTGGTGATTTATAATTCTGCAAATCTGTATGTGTGATTACATAAAGTGACTGCACTAAACGTTTTTTGTATTGCTGATAATTAAGTTTTCAGAAATGTATTTGAAACTGCTTTTAACTTTGTGTCTTTTATTGCAATGACTAGTGTCAGTTAGGTTACTGAAACTGCTATGATTTCTTTTGTTTATGGGCTGATATGACTTGTTTCGAATTTTTATCATAAATGGAAAAATGCATGCTACTGCTAAGAAACTCAGTACGAAATTTCTGTATGCTCATTAGAATGTTCATGTTTTCTAGATTTGCAGATATGTTCTACTATGAATGGGAGCAAGTTTCTGTGTTTATGTAATACAATCCTGGGTTTTTCTGATTTTCTTTAAATTAAAAAAACCCACTTTTTTTTTTTTTTTTTTTTTTTTTTTTTTTTTTTTTTTTTTTTTTTTTTTTTTTTTTTTTTTTTTTTTTTTTTTTTATTTCAGCTGCAGTTTCCTATCTTTGTGAGTAGAGGAAAAACGCCTCAAACAGGTAAGCAAACGATACCTGCTTTAACAAATAAAACAAAAGATGGAAGAAATAGAAGAGGGTTTTCAAGAAAATCACATGGGTCCTTCCTAAACATCATCTCTGGCAGTCAGTATTATCAATGTGTGAAAACATCTGAGTAAATAGAACAGTGAAGACTTGTCCCTAATTCCTACTGAGTTTTTAATTTGAGAAAAGAGCAGCTTGATAAGAACTTATTTCAAAGATGCAGCAGCACTGTTAAGTGCTGAATAATGCATTGCAGCATATACCAAATAATTTGTTTGTGTGGATAGGCACATGGCAGAACTTCAGAGGCAGGTAGGTACCCTATCAAACTGGTTCTTAGTGACTGTTTTCCATTTCTGCTTATTTTCTTTCATACAGCGACTATCAATCACACTTATTACATTAACTGCTATAAAATTTCAAATTTTGTTCAGTTAATTGGATTATCTGTGGCTATGTGTCTAAAGACCTTAATGGTAGCTTGAGGGGATATTTCTTTCCCCTTTCACAACTGCTGTAAGATCTTTAGAAGATGATCGCTTAACTTTACTCAGAAATGTACTTTTAGTGCTTCAAACTAAAGTCAAATAAAGTGAGATACTTTTCTATTTCTCTTTCCTATTCAAACATCTGTGATTTGTAAGAGGTCAAACTTTGGTGAATTTTAGATGGCGTAGTTAATTTTTCGCATGTATGGAGTCTGAACTGCACTGGTTGTTTAAATGTGTCTTCTTAATTATGGCCATTCATAAAATAGACTTTAAAATCCATTCAGGAAGCAGATAAACCTGAAAGGCAGGTTAAAAAATGGTTTGTAAATAAATAGAGACATTCATGCAACAAATCTGAGAAAACAAGTCTTCAAAACAAATCTTCTGGAGTTTCCAAAAGTTTAGGTTTCTATGGAGATATTAATCTGGCTGCACGGCACATATGGACCACTTCCTATTTTCCCTGCATTTGTTAAAATGTCAGCTTTTTAATCCATATGCTTCAAAATTGTCTCTGGAGGGTTAGCTGGTTGTGTGTTACTTGGTTTCTATCAACTGCAAAGAGACCAGACAAGAATGTGAGAAAGGTGTAAAAGTGCATTCTGGTTTGCTTTTTATTCAAAAGAACAGACACCTGACTCTGTACTGAAAGCTTAATTTAGTGTGTTAAGTAACATTTCATTTTCCAGGTAGAAGGCTGTTGATGTCACAATGATAATAAGAAGAGTGTATAAAGTGGATGAAATATCCTGTTAAACTTTTCATCATATGTTAGCATTCATGTGAGAAAAGGGATTGAAAACCCCTGGCAGTGAAAAGAAAACAAAGTGGAATCCCTCTGTGCAGCTCACTTACTCTGGTAATTTCTGGGTGTTATGCACAAGGGTTTGCGATAGGGACAGACTTGCGTATTAGAGTGGGAAGCAGAGTTTCTTTTCAGTCAGTACAACTCATGCAGTTAAGAGACATCTGGTTTCTGAAGGCAGCATCCTCTTGTAACGCTGACACTGAACTCGAAACTAAAATTATTTTGTGCTAATCAGCAGTTGCTGCTGTAAAGTTAGTAAGATTTTTTTAAATACTATAGCTTATTATTTTTATACTTATCTTGAGGCAAAAGTACTACGTTTTCACATCCTAAAGAGAGGGTTGTGTCTGTTAAGAGAGGCTTGTCTTGTACTCAACATGGAGTGTTCTTCAATCAAAAACCATTTTGCTACAAATTTGCCAAAATGTACCAGAATTTTGAAGTATCTGTCTTTTGAACACAACAGAACTAGTAAATGTTGGTTATATGTTAGACTTATTTTGCATAAAATACTTAATACCGTGGACAGTCCTATGTTTTATTGTATTTCTTTATTGAATAAACATCTTTGTGTTTATTTCATTTGCTTTTGTGTAAAAGCTTTTCCACATAACCTTAACAAAGGAACTCCAAAAAACTTCTGTGTGAATTTTAGATTATGTTTCTGCTCTTTGAGATCTGTTTTTGGTCCGTTGCATTGACATTCTTCTGTTTGTTCTATCAGTCTAATTGGTGATGGGTTGAGAGTTTGTGTTGTCTTTTGTGTAGCTTTCAGAAAACAAAAATAGGCAGCAATTTTATGGCAGGGAGAAAAGGTATTAAAAACGTGCTTTTGTTCAGGTTGCTTCTCTCCTTCTATTGCTAAGGATTTTTATCCTTGCAGTGTTGCAGATAATTCCATTTGACAAAGCTCAAAAGCTTTGTAAAATAATCTCTTTCTTATCTTAGTCAGGGTGGAAGTGGTAAGCATCTACCACGGAGAGAGGCCAGGTTGAGACATGGGTTGTAGGGTTATAAATGTATTTTAACATGCACAGGCCAGTCTGTAAGAAGTACTGAATTGGAAGTAAGAAGCACTTCAATAGAGAAAGTCACGTAATTTGCATACCAGGTATTAGACAGGTTTTAAATACTGTCTTTTTGAGCTACAGCCATCTTGGTGCTTCACCATGGGCATAGTTAAGCACTAGAACAGATTGCCTGAAGGGACCRTGTTCCTGGAGACTTTCAAAATTGGATTGAACAAGATCTTGAGCAGTATGATCAGATCAATTAATTTAGCCATGCTTTGAACAGGAGGTTGGACTAGATGACCTCCAGAGGCCCCTTCCAAGCTAAATTTTTCTGTGATTTTGTAATTGGTTGACATTAGTTAAAAGGGGTGAGTAACTTTTGCTTTTCCATTAAAACAAAACAGCATATGCAACAAAGCAATAAATAATGTCAATCATATAAAGCCTTACTACTTAAAGAAAAAAAAATTAATCATTGTCCCAGTCTCTGTATATAACAAAATACAACAAAGTCATATTCTAAATTAGATAGAGACTTTAAATGTTTTCTGAGCTTCTGTGATGTTTATGCAAAGTTGACAGAGTTTGAAAGAACTCCTTTTTAAACTGATTGGTGAAAGATTTGAAGTTCAGGATTAAATTTTGTTCTTTCCTTTCTTTTTAGGTACAGACATATCTAATAAGAAAGAAACAACAAATGTAAGTGCAACCATTTTAATTTGTAAGTTTATAAGCAGTATGTAATGAAAAATGTCTGTCTTCTATTTAAATTAAATTGTTCTTGCCTTACTTGCTTCCATTTTATTTTTTCAGGAAGATGAAGCTGAGAAAGCTGAAATGATTGTGCGTAAAAGGGGAAGAAAGCCCAGGCGTTCTCTGGCTCAATCAGAGGAAACTGGTAAAAACATGAAACTGTGGTACTCGTAACAGAATGAGAAGATATTACTGTGCTTTTCAGTTTACTAATAGCAACAAGATAAGCTTTATTCAATTTTCCTTTCTTGAGGAAAAATCATTGAGTTACAGCTAGTGTAAATATTATGTAAATATGTGTAAATTGCTGTAATCTCATGTCAGAATTGCTACATCCCAGATGCTTCTATAAAGCCTCATGAATTTTCTATGAATTCTGGCTATGAGCTGCATAAGTAAACTATGGTGAATGTGTTAGCAAGATTAAGTCAAACAAGTGTGAATTAAAAATGTTGAAGCATAAAGGAAATGGAAAATTACTTACTTAAAATGGGATTTGTGAATAGAATACCTTTTCTAAACTAARTGTCCATATCCTTTTGGAGGGCTTTTGGAATATTATAGCACATGTGTAAAATTTTACATGGACAGAAACACTGGAGCCAGAAAGAAAACGTCGAAAATTAACGTCTTCTGAAGACGAACTAAAAGAGCAGGAGGAAGGTGAGGAAGAAGATGGTGAGGAAGATGATGAAGCACATTCTGGGGCCACAACTAGATCAGCCACAAGATTAGAGGCTCAAAGGTAACTGTGTGTAGAGACACCAAGAACAGGCTTTTTTCTACATTGTTCTCAGTTGTTGTGGTGTTTGTTTGGGTTTTTTTTTGTTGCTTGCTTTTTTTTTTTTTAAACTGATGAGAGCTTCTCAAATAAGTTTCTTTTTCCAAATATTATCCAAGTTAAATACATGAGTCTGCAGTACTGGAGGATTTAATTTCTAGTATGGTGATCTGCAAGCTCAGAAAGCAATCTTGCTGCAAAAGACTAGTGTGGTAGCAAGAGTTCTGTTTTCAAGAAGCCATTCTTCACCTCCCTTAGCATAGGTCTGCCTGTTTGTAGGCAAACTGAATTATAGCAGAGCTCATCCTCTTGACTTTCTTGTGGAAACAAAGAAAGATACCAGCTTTGGGAAGTTTTAATTCATGTTGCTGCCTTTCAGAACAGAATTGGAGTCCAGGCTTTGTTTTTATGTTCGTGGTGAGATTTCTGTAAATTCACCAGATTTACTTCATTCCTAAGGATATCATATTATATGTTAGCCTTTGAGGCTTATTTGAAGCACTGTTCACAGTATGCTCTTGAATTCATAATTTCAGAGCTGAATCAGAAAGTAGTTATGTAGTCTTCATTTAAATAAAAACTGTGAAGGTTTACCACTACCACTTAGTAAACCACAGTTTTGTTTTGGTAAAGGCAAAGGGACTTCTTTAGTCTCACGTAATTGTTAACTCTAACATTGTAATAAAAGTTTAGATATTAGTGTTTTCATTCTGATTGCTTGTGGAAACATCTACTTTTTTATTTATAGATTTGTTTGTTTTGTGTCTGAGACTTCCAATGCTATCTTTCTAGCTCTGACTGTAACAAAGCATCTCTATCTTAAGGTGCTGCAAACAGTCTGCATTTTATAAGTAGCATTTGGGAATAATTCTGTGGAAGGGGCTGCTTCTTCATCTTCAGCACTGCTGGATTATCAGTTTTTCTGACTTAACCTGTTTTCCAAACTATGAAGTTGATCGCCAGTAACCAGTTCTTCATGTTTCTGAACTGGTGGATACTGGAGCTAATATGAGTTCTTTCTTTACACTGGATAAGCAAATTCTCTTTTCTTCTGCAGCCTGTTCACCTTTGCTTCTTTTGTTTTTCTGCTGGTACTGCAAGCTATTTTTTTAAACATGGACACTTCTGTACCAGAATTATTGCAGATTTGGACCTAGAATTTTTATTTGGTTAAATACTAAATGTTGTCAGTAAAGTAGCCTTTTGATTCTACATTTGATATGAAAATACACAGCTCAGCATTGCAGTTTGTGTCTCGAAGCATGCAAATAGTTTTTTTTCACTGTTTCTTTTGGCAACTTTGATTTACCTGTTGCAAATACTGTGCCGTCTTAATTTTCTGCACTTGGAATGCAAGAAGAAAGTGACTTGGTAAAAGTATTTTGTTATATATACATTCATCATTCTTTTGTATTACAGAAAGCAGCCCAGCAAGCCAACCACACGTGCAACTTCTAAAGGCAGCAGTCCAAGTTCAATTTCTCCTAGAAAACGACAGAACCTAGCAGCAAAAAAAAGATCTCCAAGTGATACAAAAATTAATAAATCTCCTCCATTGACACAGTAAGTATTAAAATTGAATCCACTTCTATTATTTGTTTGGGAAGCCACTACATTGATCCTTTCCTCATGTAATATACTGCTTCAAAATCTGAATAGCAGTCTAGCTTTGCTCTGTTCTGTTCTCTTGTGATATATAAAAGCTTTTAAAGGATTTTCTTCTTTTTACGTTTTTTCTTTTTTTTCCTTTCTTTAACATTTGGAAGACTAGAATTTTTTTCTTTCCATCCTCAGAAACCTCTTGGGAGAATCTGAAAATGCTGTTACGCGGTATTTTAACTTGAGCTGTGATTCTTCCCTGAATGGGGGGAAGAGCAGCTGTAGTTGAGGTTAGAGCAACATATGGTGACATGATTCTAATGCTTCAAAGATCTTTCTAAGATCAGCTGATAAAAGAGGAGAAACTCTGAGAGTCCTTGTATCAAGTTTTGCAAAGACTTCCGTTTCCCTCCTTCCCTGGTACACTTTTTAATTTTTAAAGTTGAGATCACAGTGTACTCCCAAGGGAGTAATAAACATGATGCACTGTTGCTATTCATCTTGTAGTTTACCTGTAAAATGGGTTATATGCCAAATACATTTAGTTGTCATCCACTCTGAAATGTGGCTATGTCTTCAAACTGAACCTCAGGAACATGTGTATYATGCACTGATCGGCTGTCACAGTTCCGCATGTTAATTACTTCGCATGGTTATGAATGGCCAAGAGTTTAAGCCACACTTATAATTGGTTGCAGCTGAAATGTGGTGGGCTTATTGGTGGATGCTTAAAAAGAGATAAGGGTACACAATGTCTGCCCTTTACTCCCTCTTGTGTATGCACAACTTAAGCCACTATTACTGTTCTTCTGTCTTTGTGAGACAGGGTACAAGATAATGTATTTCATTATATTCTGTTATAATCCACAAGTCTTTCCAAAAGAAAGAGGAGGAAGGAGGAGAGCTCTAGCCCCAAATTCTACATCTGGCGCACTCTCCAACATACAGAATTAGTATGCAGTATCCTGCTAAGGTGTGATGGGAGTGTGCAAGATCTCCCTGTGGTCTGTGCTGGTATATAATGTTTTAGTAGTAAGCTCTTAAATAATATATCCTGCTAATTCATCAGAGATGGACAATGTAAGTTCCATCCTCTAAACAGGATTGTGCCTGACCACCCTTTTTGTTTTACACGTCCTACCATTGTTAAAATAATTATTAATAATGCTTTTCAGGTTAAAGGTGCAGTCTACCAAGCGTAAAAGGGAAGACAGCCCAACAGTGGTTCGGAGAAAAGGCCAGCAGAAAACAGAGGAGACACCAGTAAAGAAAGCAAAACGATAATCTTTACCAGCTAGTACTGTTCATGGAAGAGTGAAAAGAAAAAAAACATCTGTGCTTCTATTTTTTTTAAAGCAAAGGGATTTGCACGTGCTTGTTTCAGAGCTCTAAGTTCATCAATGCAGTACTTCTAAGTTACATTTTAAACAGCTTTATAAACTATTGTTTATACAGAATATTATGTACATTTATTTCAGATGAAAAATAAGTTTACTTTGTATCTGAATGAAAAACAAAGTAGTTATATATTTTATCACTGACTTGGAAAGTTGGGGTTTCCCAATGTGACATGCTAATGCAGATGCTTCCAACCCATGAGGCACACCTGGGCTTACTAATACACTTTGTATATAAACTTGTAAAAATGGGTTGTATTTTACTCTGTGTATGAATCTAATCAATGATGGACATTTTATTTATTATATGGAAAGCATTGGTCTGTAAACTTTAGTATATACCTTAGGTTTTTTTAATTATATATTTTACATTCTATGCAGGTGTCAGTAGGAAACTTCCCCTCTGCTCCCCCAGGGCTGTCCAAAACCTGAAGTTCTCTAAAATATGCTCAGACAGTTGGTAAAGTATTTTTCTCGCATGCATTAAAGTAGTTTAGCATAGTGAAAGGGACTTGGCTCCTTTCTGTTCACATTTGTGACAAAGTATAAAATTTAAAATGTAATCTTACTAGATTATATTTTCACTTGTGAATTTACTACCAACCTCAAGAAATAAATAGTATTAGGGTAGATTTATTCACAGTCAGCCAACACTACCCTGAATTGAAACAGTTTTATTTTGCAACTAAACACCTGTTCTTTCAGTATTTGTCTTTTTCAACAAAGAGGGACCCATTGAAATCAAATGTTTCTTCTCCTAACTATAGAGCTTCAGCATTTTATGTTACATTTTATACACAGGTATTAAAAATAGAACCTGGTATTATTGCCAGGATCTTTTTTTAATGTATATTAACTCTGGTAAGAGCAAATGTTCAAGTGAAGTTGTATATAAAGTTAAACTTTTCTTATGATCAAATGTGTCTCTTGTTATGATGTGATGAGTTGCCAAACAATCTGAGATTATTTTAAGTGTTTTGTTGATATTCTGGTTTATAATTAAAAAGGATTCTGGGGGGTTGGAATTTTACTTTTCTTTTTTTCTTTTTTTCTCTTTTGTGAGGTTTTTTTGAACTTGTTGTAAGGCAGATGTTTCCGTCAGATACTCTGCTTGGTTTCTTACTGAGATTTTTATATAAAAATTATAAAATGTTTGCCAAAAATCTGAGTTGCCATATTTTATTATCCTTTAATTGTATTGTTGTGGAACTTGTTTTTACAAATGTATTTGGTTGGAGCCATATCTATAAGCTTCACGTGATTAGTGTCTTTAAATGGTTACAGGTGCTTATATTTTAGGTATATAAACAGTAGGGAAAGGACCTAACCATTTACCCGGCTTAGTACACTATAAAAGCAGATGCACATACAATTTTTTTCCTAAGCAAACTTGAGTCTAAAAAAAGAAGACCTCTTTGCTGTGAAAATTAACTCCTTTTGATTTCTACCTTAACTCTGCTGCCATACTAATACATACCTTGCTAACATATTGCTGATATATACCTATATGTTAYTAACACTAACGTTTATGCACTTCTTCATATGCAGTTGTAGAATAAGTTGAATCTTTCCCTTTTTTTTCCTTTTCTTCCCCTTTGCCCCCTGCAGTATGCGTAGACCAAAATGGTAGATTTCTTCTCAGTCTTTGTTCTGTAAGGCTAAACAAGCTGAACTGTTTGTTTTTCAATCCATGCTTTCTAGACTTTTGATCATACTTGGAGTCCTTCCCTGCATCTGTTCCGGTTTTGTTTCCTTACACCTGAATTCACTAGTGAGATTGCTCAGGAGGTTCCTAAGGAAGCCCCCCACTGCACTGTACGTTATTATCATTTATTCTTCTCTCTCTCTGCTGGTAGTACCTCTCCTGCCATAGTACAGTTTATATTTGCCTATTTCACAGGCACATCTCTTCTGATGGATTATAATGATTGACAAAGCTCCTACTTCTGTCAGATCCTTTTGACTGTCTGTTGTCTAATGATCTCAGTGAAGAAATACAACCCTGAAGATCAATGACAGTCTCTCGGAGCTAACCTTCTGGAAGGTCATCTACTGTCCTTCCCCTTAGCAACGGATAGCATTTAGGAACAACATTTAGGAAAACCCTCGTCTATGGAATGTATCTTTGATCATTCATTAAATTATTCCATAATACGAAGGCATTAAAGGAATGATCTTTCAGCAAGAGAGCCACTTGTACGTAAAGAGAGGGGAAAAAAGTACCAATTCCACAAATTTAACTTACGCACGTTTCACTCACTGCATGATGTATGAGAACACCAGCTTCTTGTTCCTTGTCAACAAAATAGACACTTCTGCCAGGCCACTGTCAATCCATGTTTGGAATTTTTTTTTCTTTGCTTAGTAGTTTCAAGTGCCTGTCATCTAAATTACTATTATACTTTACAGGTACAGTAGTGGTCTGCTGTATTTAAGCATAACTTGGGCATTGAATGTTTACATTTTCCAAGTCTTTCATACACTGTCTCCCCTGAGCACAAGGAAGGAGTGAGGGCAGAGCCATCAGTTTTCCCTTGGGTGCCGCAGGAGGCACATCCATCTTGTTCAGAAGTTAGGCTTGTAGTCCAACTTGAGCCTTGACATATGTATAAAACAACTACACTTTCCTACCCCGTGCAAATTTAGAGAGTTCAGGAAAAAAATACTGTTCTGCACCGTGATGAAACAGAATGTCCTGAAAGTGTTTCATGGAGAGATTTGCTTGAGGCAGTTTGTCACCACCTTTAGTGCAAGAACATGGCTACCCTGCAACCCAAATAAATTTCTAAACCACTTGGCTGTTTTTTTTATAGAATAGAATCATAGAATAGTTTGGGTTGGAAGGGAGCTTTTAAATGTCATCTAGTCCAATGCCCCTGCCGTGGGCAGGGACATCCTCAACTAGATCAGGTTGCTCAGAGCCCCGTCCAGCCTGACCTTGAATGTTTCCAGGGATGGGGCATCTACCACCTCTCTGGGCAACCTGTTCCGGTGTTTCACCACCCTCAGTGTAAAAAATTTCTTCCTTATATTAGTTTAAAGCCATTCCCCCTTGTCCTGTCGCAACAGGCCCCGCTAAAAAGTTTGTYCCCATCTTTCTTATAAGCCCCCATTAAGTACTGAAAGGCTGCAATAAGGTCTCCCCAAAGCCGCCTCTTCTCCAGGCTGAACAACCCCAACTCTCTCAGCATTTCTTCATAGGAGAGGTGTTCCATCCCCCTGATCATTGTGACCCTCCTCTGGACCCGCTCCAACAGGTCCAGGTCTTTCTTATGCTGAGGGCTCTAGAGCTGGACGCAGTACTCCAGGTGGGGTCTCACCAGAGCAGAGTAGAGGGGCAGAATCACCTCCCTCAACCTGCTGGCCACGCTTCTTTGGATGCAGCCCAGGATACAGTTGGCCTTCTGGGCTGTGAGCGCACATTGCTGGCTCATGTCCAGCTTTTCATCCACCAGTACCCCCAAGTCCTTCTCGGCAGGGCTGCTGCCAATCCCTTCATCCCCCAGCCTGTATTGATACTGGGGGTTGCCCCAACCCAGGTGCAGGACCTTGCACTTGGCCTTGTTGAACCTCATGAGGTTCATCACAGGCCCACTTCTCAAGCTTATCCAGGTCCCTCTGGATGGCATCCCATCCCTCAGGCGTGTCGACCACACCACTCAGCTTGGTGTCATCTGCAAACTTGCTGAGGGTGCACTCGATCCCACTGTCTATGTCACTGATGAAGATATTAAACAGTACTGGTCCCAATACAGACCCCTGCGGGACACCACTTGTCACTGATCTCAATCGGACACTGAGCCGTTGACCACTGCCCTCTGGATGCGACCATCCAATCAATTCCTCACCCACCGGACAGTCCACCCATCAAATCCATATCTCTCCAGTTTAGAGAGAAGGATGTTGTGGGGTACCATGTCAAAGGCCTTACAGAGGCCCAGATAGATGACATCTGTAGCTCTTCCCATGTCCACTGATGTAGTCACTCCATCATAGAAGGCCACTAGGTTGGTCAGGCAGGACTTGCCCTTGGTGAAGCCATGCTGACTGTCTCAAATCACCTCCCTGTCCTCCATGTGCCTTTGCATAGCTTCCAGGAGCATCTGTTCCATGATATTCCCAGGCACAGAGGTGAGACTGACTGGCCTGTAGTTCCCCGGGTCTTCCTCTTTTCCCTTTTTAAAATTGGGGGTTATGTTTCCCCTTTTCCAGTCAGTGGGAACTTCATCGGATTGCCACGACTTCTCAAATATGATGGATAGTGGCTTAACAACTTCATCTGCCAGTTCCCTCAGGACCCGTGGATGGATCTCATTGGGTCCCATGGACTTGTGCACCTTCAGGTGCCTTAGATGCTCTCGAACCTGATCTTCTCCTACAGTGGGCGGCTCTTCATTCTCCCAGTCCCTGCTTTTGCCTTCTGCGGCTTGGGCAGTGAGGCTTAAGAACTTGCCGGTGAAGACCGAGGCAAAAAAGTCATTGAGTACCTCAGCCTTCTCCATATCCCAGGTAACCAGGTCTCCCATTTCCTTCTGGAGAGGGCCCACATTTTCCCTCATCTTCCTTTTATCCCCAACGTACCTATAGAAGCTTTTCTTGTTGCCCTTGACATCCCTGGCCAGATTTAATTCTATCAGGGCTTTAGCTTTCCTAACCTGATCCCTGGCTGCTCGGACAATTTCTCTGTATTCCTCCCAGGCTACCTGTCCTTGCTTCCACCCTCTGTAGGCTTCCTTTTTGTGTTTGAGTGTGTCCAGGAGCTCCTTGTTCATCCACGCAGGCCTCCTGGTGTTTTTGCCTCACTTCCTCTTTGTTGGGATGCATCGCTCCTGAGCTTGGAGGAGGTGATCCTTGAATATTACCCAGCTTTCTTGGGGCCCTCTTCCCTCCAGGGCTTTGTCCCATGGCACTCTACCAAGCAGACCCCTGAAGAGGCCAAAGTCTGCTCTCCTGAAGTCCAGGGTAGTGAGCTTGCTGCACACCCTCCTCGGTGCCCTAAGGATCTTGAACTCCACCATTTCATGGTCACTGCAGCCAAGGCTGCCCTTGAGCTTCACATTCTCCACCAGCCCCTCCTTGCTGGTGAGAACAAGGTCCAGCATAGCACCTCTCCTCGTTGGCTCCTCTACCACTTGGAGAAGGAAGTTATCATCAATGCATTCCAGGAACCTCCGGGATTGCTTATGCTCTGCTGTGTTGTCCCTCCAACAGATATCAGGGTGGTTGAAGTCCCCCATGAGGACCAGGGCTTGTGAACGTGAGGCTGCTCCTATCTGTCTATAGAGGGCCTCATCCGCTTGGTCTTCCTGGTCGAGTGGCCTGTAGCAGACCCCCCACCGTAATGTCACCTGTCCCTGCCCTCCCTTTAATCCTGACCCGTAAGCTCTCRGTCAGCTCCTCATCCATCCCCAGGCAGAGCTCCATGCTCTCCAGCTGGTCATTGACATAGAGGGCGACACCGCCTCCTCGTCTCCCCTGCCTGTCCTTCCTGAAGAGCCTGTATTCTTCCATCCCAACACTCCAACCATAGGAGCAATCCCACCATGTCTCCGTGATGCCAATAAGATCGTAGCCCTGCAGGCGTGCACATGTCTCTAACTCCTCTTGTTTATTCCCCATGCTATGTGCATTTGCATAGTTGGCCAAGTTGGGCCTGCGATGAAGCTGTCTTACTGGCTGGGGTTCCTTTGTGTTGCTCTTCAGGCACTCTCCTGCTGACCTGTGATCCTTCTCCAGGCTCTGGGCATCTGTTGCTGGCACTGGCATCAAACTGGCAGGAATGGGATGGATTGAGGTTCCCCTCCCCTGGCAACTTTTGTTTAAAGCCCCCTTCACCAGCTTGGCAAGCCTATGACCAAAGATGCTCTTCCCCTTCTCTGGCAGATGGACCCTGTCAGCCCCCAGATGACCAGCTTTCCTAAAGCGAGTCCCATGGTCTAAGCAGCTTATGTTGTAGTGGCTGTTTTTTCTTCCAATTCCTTCTCTTGGAACTGCTTCATTTCTCTGAATATTAAAATATTGAGTGAACCAGAGATGTCCTGGTGGAAGATGGTGTTCAAGTCCCCCTGCTGAGTTTTACAGAACAAGAACTTGAGTCCTGCTTGCCATACCTCAGCTGCCGGTGTTAACCAGCTGACTGTTGGCTAGTTGTCAGTATCTCTTCATATTTTCTAGTGCATTCTACTTAAAGGTTATTTACATCTTTTTACTGTCTTCAACATAGAATACTATGGGGTTATCTACTATATAGATTTGAAATCACACAAATGAATTTTGTTTGGTTGGTTTTTTTGTGGTGGTGTTTTTTTAAACCAACTAAAGCATCATCAGGAAAAGTTCATTTGCAATTTTTGTTTTTTGATGGGGTCTGGCAACCTTGTAACTCTTGCAACTGGTGAAATTTCCCTCTAGAACCTGATCCAAAGTCAGTAGGTGCATTCAGCAGCTGGGGCAAAGTTTCTGCTGATGCTGGCAGATCTCTGAATGCCTCAATTTTCTATTCCAACAACTTCTCTAGTAACACATCTACTTCCTAGTTGTTTGTTCTTTTTTTTTTTTTTTTTGAATCTGTGACATCCATCCCAAATACACACGTCCACTGTTTCTTCTCTCTCAACCTATGTTCTGAGAGCATCATGTGTACAAAACAACTTCTGTCCCTGATCCCTCAGAGGCTGCATACTGTCCTGAGCTGCCTTCATCTGTCCAGAAACTCAGTAAAAATTTGTCCCATAAAACTTGGCAACCAAGAGCAGCAAGTGCTCCTGGTCACAGTGACTATCAGCAGATGTCCTCTATGATGCAAGTCCAATACAGGCTTAGGTGTCAACACTAAAAGTGGTCAAAGTCTGATACCTGTAACACATTCTGCATTGGGAAAAGATCATTTGCCACCACAGACATTTGTCAGTCCTTGCTTTTGGAAGAGGTAGTGGGAGCTCTGTGATGCTGAGAGTCACTGGTCAGAAGAGAATTGGTGCCCTGAAGCTGGGACACTCTGAGTGACTTCTACATGTCCTTCCAAAGCAGCGTTTGATTTCCTTGAAGCTGTACCTGTTTATATTGTAAAGAGTGAATTTAACTGGTAGACTTTTGTTCTCTTCCCATTAAAGTCATTCCATGTGAAATGTTTTCAATTTTAAGATTTAATGTGAACACCTTAACAAAGGTGACTGCACCTTCATATAGCATACACTTACTCCAAGCTCTTGATAACTTCGGTATTCTGAACATTGCCTGCTCAGTCATTTCATATACCAGCTCAGAAGACTCTCACCTTCATGACTTCGACAGCCTTCCATCTATTTCATTTGCTTGTAGCTTCAGTTCAGAGGAAATTGCCCATGTCAGCCTTCTGCAGGTTTTGGCAACTTCTTAAAGATACTGTGCTCGCTTCTTCCAGTAGATTCCTTGTCCCAGCTATGTACGTCACACTCCATTACTTCCACCAGCTTCTCAAAAATCCTGGGCCTGTTTCAAGCAGGGTGTTTTTTTCTACTAAAACATGAAAGTTTAAACCAAGGAAATTCTATCTACATTCTAGTCCTTGTTTCCAGATTCTGATGTTTCACCAAAATTCCTTGAAAGGCTATTTCTGATTTAAACCCCCTTCCTCTTTCAAATCTCAGCTTTTTAGCTCTTATCCTTGCTGGCTTTGTGAATAAAGTCCAAAAGAAAAACATAATAAAAACAAATGTCTCTCTGGGAGTCCCTAGATAGCTGTATTTAAAGCTAGGAACATAACACTCTTGCCAAACAACCGGGGAAGAAAAATATGGTTTGAAATGGCCATAACTTAGTAGGGCAGGAATAGATTTTTGGCACTGACTGTGCAATTAATTAGCCCAGGGTGGGGTTTCATGATCAGGCTGCGACTACAAGGCACCTTTCACCTCCCTTCTTCTTCTGCCCCTTGGCCAGTGCCTTCCTCCATGCCAGTGTTGAGTTGTACAGCCACAGACTGCTGGACCAGGAAGCCTGAAATTTCCTCTACAAAACAACACTGCAGATTAGTTTTTAATGTGGTCAGTTTACTAAACCAGCTGTTGATGGGGCTGTGCAAATACTGCTGCCCACACAAACAAGATGGCCACGTGGCAGAGAGGGAATGTGGAATCACCCTTCCATTGTACCATGGACTTGGGTACACTTAAGTTGATCATCCAGGTGCACCATTAGCTCTCACATGCATTTATGGTACCTCTGTACCAAGTAATTGGTGTGTAAATGGACAGTGAGCTAATCTGTGGGTTTTATCTTTTCCTAGTGACAAAACAAGGAGGCTTCTTGCAAGAAGCATGGATTATCCAACTAGTCAGGGATCCTTGCCGTCTACCATGTACCAAGAAGAGATCATGCAGTTTTTAAAAGCTGAAGCCAGACAAATTTAGACTAGCTATAATGTGCTGTGTCACTTCTCAGCAGCGCAGGTAGTTTAACAGTGAAATGGCTTCCAAGGGTGCAATGGGTTCTCCCCTAGTGGGACGCTTTAAATTCTGACATGGGACAAGATTTTTCAGGGTTCTTTAGGAACTGAAGCCCCATTTCTAAAACTGATGTAAAGGTTGGGGTTGTGCTCAAAGATTAAACTGGATCTAATGTTGAAACATCTGAATTAAAGCCAGCTGGCTCCCTGAAGTTAGGAATCCAAAGGAAGCATCAAAGCTTCCTCTATTAGGAGACTTAGATCCTCAGATGCGGTCCACAAAGCTGAGCAAGCTGTCCTGGAAGCTGACAGCACTGGCTTGTAGGAAACATCTAGGATTAGCTCCCCAAGGACAAGCATGTAGTTCTGGAAGATGGTATCTACCTTCTGCTCAGGTTTGACCAAGGATGGACCTTTGTTGGCCTTTCTTCCAAAGACACAAAAAAAGAAGGCTTTTTGTTATGCTGTGATTAGAGCATGGGAGGACTTGAACCCACACATCTCAGGAAGGCAAGGCTGTAGGGTATCCAAAGGTGGGTACTACTTTCTCTCCTGTTAAGATATTTCACATCCCATGACATGTCCTACTTGCTGAAGCAGGAGCTATGGACTGGGTCTCACTGTCCACGTTCCAGATGACTGTTCCACTCCATAGCATATTGAGGAAATGGATGTTAGGGGCATACGTGTACCACCATCTCATTCAGTGTTTGTCAAAAAGAAATGCTTAGGCTTTTAATTTCATGTCTGTGGCTCCTGAACAGGACAAGACATCTCCTTCCACCCCAAGTTAGGCGTTAAAACAGACTTTGAAGGGTTGTTTGTCCAGCTCGGACATCTCACCAGGCTCCTGGTTAGCCTGGCTTCTTCCCCGGGCACTGTGCAGGATTCCTGCTGAGGTGGTGTGACACCCAATAGGTATCTACCTCCAAGGAAGATATCACAATATTAATTATTATTAATGTAAATCCTCTTATAATCACAGGCCCCTTGTTTCTCTGTGGCCTCAGCACTGTGGAAATGCCTCCTTTGCTGCTTTCTAGAGATACAGTCTAGGTCAGGGCAGCTCAGTTTTCCCACGTTGGAAACAGCTTATGCGAAGATTATTTTAAAAACCCTTCATAGAAAAAAAAAACATCACCAACAACAAGGTTTTATTGTTTATTCTGTGTATTTGTTTTGGGTTGGCAACAAGATATACTGGGACTTGAAAGGCAAAGTGGGAGCAGTGGGGGGAGATGTTACTGGCTTTTTGATGTACTACTTTTTTCAACATCTCACAACCACTGCTTGTGAAACTTGCAACCTCAGTGTGGATGTGATGTGGAAATGACAAGAGAGGCAACCAATGACCCAGACTATTCAGGAGGACAGACTGGGTTACTTTACTGATCCCTGCTAGCACTGAGATCTGGATCTTTATTAGCACAATGTAAAAAAACTTACGCTATACAGGACATGATGGGTAGAGCAGACACAGACTAGACAGTCGAGGTGAAAAGCAAGTACTGCAAAATTATTGGAATTACTTTGCTGGGACTGGTGGCTATAACGTCACCCCTGTGCTTGCTGTTAGCTTAGCTTTGCTTTTATTTATTGAGCGTTCACAGGCACTAACATAACTCTGCTGAGAGTTAAGGGTGAATGTAAGGTGCAGATGCACTGTGGGTGTGCATCTCTGTTCTCACCATCAGCATCTCTTACCGGCAAGCTAAGGTACTCTGCCATGTGGAAAAACTGTCTGATCTCTAAATCACCAAATACATTGAAAAGAAATATTATTTCCACTGGGGAAATATAGACCTTTCTGTCAGTCATGAGTTCAGTTTGGAGATTACGTACCTGCTGCAGTCATGGTGAGCTCCGTTTGGGGCTTTTCCTCATGGAAGGACAATTTTTATACGTGGCTCCAGCTAAGCCACACACAAAGTGCAGCTCTTACCTGGCTTAATCAGCCAGTGGGAATAGAGCTACAGTATAAAAAGCTCTACCACATATTTCAGCGTAATTTGGGCCCTCCCTCACTAGTGAACCACATGAATGGACCAAAATTGAGTTTAAAACACGGTTCCTTTGTGGATCACGCAGCCAGACAGCACAGGCACTGGCTGTGCCTCTGTGCATGTACTGAGGATGTAATTGAGAATAACAGAGGAATATCAAAGCTATCAGTCTTATTGTTAGCTGGACAACTTAACCCTCTAATGACGTCCCTTCCTTTTCTAGATTTTATTGTGACATGTCACACATGCTATGCAATGATTTATATAAATTAACACATATTAAGATGAGTGAATAAAGAGGAATAGATAAGAGAAAAACGCTCAGTGATCACATTCATGAYACTCCAGCACCAGTTCCAGTATATAAATTTAAAAATGTTGAATTTAAATAGTCATTCCTGCTTCAGTGCCCAAAACAAGCAGAGATCTGGAATGTGACTTTCCTTTCAGACAATGATAGGTTCACTCTGCTCTTTTTATATAAACAAGAGCTAAGAATTGCTCAGTAATATAGTGCTTATTTAACTCTATTCAGCCAGGATTTTTCAGGCTAAGTAAATAGGCAATATAAGGCCACTTAAAAAAAAATATTAAACTGATGATAAAAYTTCTTTCAACTAATTTTGAACTTAGAACTCTATTCGGCCCTCAAGCACAGGAAATATCCTTTGGGGGAAGCTTTAAAGTAAAACGGGACCCCCGCACTCCTGGGCATGCTCTCAGTGAGATGCCAGCTCCTTTTCTGGATCAGAGCAGGGCTGGGTGACCGAGACTGGGCATGAAAGTGGAAGAGAGAAGCCACCAGCGACATGCATGAAGGGCTGCTGGGCCCAGGGGAGGTGCTGGGAGGTTGTATCCTTCCCCTTCCCCGTTCCCTCATCAGTAGATGTGATGGGACTGCCAAAGAGGGGGCTGGAGGTTGCAATTAGTTGGTTCATTTCTTTATGAAGGCCCGGCACCAGCACCTCTGGAAGTCAGCCACGTGATAGCCACCACTCTCTTGGGAGGAGGTAAAGACTGGCTGATCCAGCGAGCAGGTTGCTCCAGGTTATTCCAAATATGTGATGTCTAACTAGATCTGACAGATCTCCAGTGATGGCAACCCCCCATGCCACCTAACCCTTGTTGCTGATTAGATTTAAAACATTTTTTCTAACCTGAAATTCTCTGTTGCAATTTATGCCTTTTATTTCCTATATAACCATATATCTTTACAGCAGGGTGCTACCACCTTGAAGACTTGCATTTTGCTTAATCTAGTTTTGTTATTTTTCTGTTTTCAAAAATCAAAACTGTTTTTGTTCTCAGCTTTCAGTGTCTCATATATTTTCTTTCCCTCTTTCCCCACTGAAAAAAAAGAAAAGAAAAAGAAAAGGAGGAACAGCATGAAAGCCTCAATTTAGAAAAAAACATAAAGCAAAGTTTTCTTCTTTTTTGAAAAAAACATATAAAACAAGGAAAGTGTTCTGCATAAAAAAAAAAGAGGTTGTTTTTTCCACCATTAAGACATCTATGATTTTTTTTTTCTGACTTTTTTTTCATACAAAGGCTTCAGATTTTTGCCCTGCAGTCAAGCTTTGCAGGTATATATTAGTTTGCCTTAGCCTGGAGCTAACAGACCAAGGAGCCTCTTCAAGTGTAGCCAAGAAAGGCAGCTGTGCCATATAACACATTCACAAAGCTTTACTGTTACAGACATACTGCTGGCTTCATTTTTCTTGCATGAACAAAACACTGTCCAGTTACCGTTACAACTTCATAATAGATGTTCATACAATTTTATTGTATTTTCAGAATTGGGGAAGTTTCGCTTCTGAAAACAGCAATAGGCTCAGGGTGTAAGTGCTAAGTACTTAAAGTACAATTGGATAATATTTGCTACTGTGATTATATACCACAATGTCAATAATCCAAAATGGAATAATCCATCACAAGTGAACACAAAGACAAGCAAACGCTACCACAGTACTGGATGTGGGGATGTGTTGTACTGAGGCACTCTGTCAGACAGAGAAGGAAAATTCCTCCATTCCTTCAGTGGTCTCCCTTTTAAGAAGATAATATGACATGTCTTTTTTTTTATTTCACTTTTCTAAGTAAGTTCAACTAATTCTTCTCTTGGGATTTGTCCATTTGATTTCTTGAGATAATGGGATTATTCAAAGACACCAGTGAATACAGGGCATCCTTCCCAGGTCTCATGCCTTCGCTCCTCTCCCTCTTTTCACACCTTTCTCAMATTTTCTCAGCTTTTATCACCTCTTTTCTTCTGTAAAAAAAAGAAAGAATGGGAAAGTGACTGGCAGCTTTTAAAAAAGGGAAAGAAGTCCAATTACTTTTGTTTTCACTCAAGGGCATCAGACTTGAAACAGTCCATCTGCACACTCTTCAATTTTCATTGACCAGGGGGGAGAGATGGTGTGGAGCCAAAGTGCAACACATCCATTGGACCAATGTTTGCTCCATGCTTGCCCAACAGCTAGAATATCATGTCTTGGTCTGGTTGGGATCTGGCAAGGGTAAATATACTAAAATATAATGAGAAAAACTTTCAGCATATTCCAATAATCTGTTAGGGGCCAGAATCGTTACAAGCGAGAAGTGAAGATCCTGGTGCTGCTGAACTCCTTGGAGGCATTGCCATTTTGCCAGTAAGGGAGCCAGCCTTTTCCCAGCAGGGCTGAGGTCTCACCCGGCTGGTTTTGAGACTTTCCCAGCCTTCTCCTGCAAAATCCACACCTAGAAAGCAGGTGAGTAACTTGCCTGATTGCAAAGCAAGGCCGAACTCTGTGCATACTACAGAAAGGGAAGCCCATTCTCCGTTATCAGACCCTTTGTTTCTGTGCAAGTCGCTCAGGAGGCTTTGTGGGGCAAATCGTGCAAATCTTCTCTAGAAAAGCAATTGCGGGGTTGCAGGTTGGTTGGAAAAAAATTGTTTTCCACGCACAGATAGTCCTAAAATAGCCACTAGATGGCAACTGGTGTCTGCCAGGTAGCACAGCGTGCACCATGGACACACACACACACGCATGACCCCGCTCCTGCGGCTGGCTGGACCCAGAGCCTGGGGGGGAGCTTAGACCAGACCCATAAGGGCTCGACAGGGAGCAAGGAGGGGCCAGCATGCGGTTGGCATGTGACGGTCCTGGGGCCACCACTGCCTGGACATCCTGACCTGCCCGTCCACCAGCTCCTCCTGAGCTGCTGCACTGCACAGATCAGCACAGGCAGGATGTCACCAGTGTCAGCAGGAATACCTTTCTTCAACTCTATATCCATGAATATACTCTATAGCATACCATACATAGGTCTAAATCCATTTTAGTGTTATGTTTACAGATACAATATGTGCATATTGAATTCCATATAACATGGGTCTCTGTTTATAGGCACATCAAACTTCTGGAGGAACAATGCATTTAACATTTTTTTTCTCAAGTGTAACAAGTTAGATTTGGAGGTTTAATAGAAGCTATCCATTCCAGTCACAGTTTCCTTGCCCAGACCTTCCCATTTCTCTCATTTTCCAGCCCCCTGTTCCTAGCACTTTTCCAGTCTAATTCCCTCCATCCTCACTTCTCATCTGACCTGTCTTCACTGCTTAGTGTCCATTTGTTCCCATCCCATGCCCTCCGGTTCCCTCACAGGGTCCCTCTCAGCTCTCGGTTCTCCCTTCCTTTCCTCTCCCCCTTTACTTTTCGTTTTCCTCATCAGTTTGTTGCATACTCTTGGATCAGGCAGGTCAGACCTCTTCCTCTGCCCTTGTCCTCCTTTTATTTCTTCAAAAGTCCTTCCTTCAGCTTCATTTTTCCCTCCTCTCAATCTTCTTGACATGACCAAGAACTTTTGTGGATGGCAAAAGTACATGGACGTGTTGACATCCAAACAGGTTAGACACAGACTAAGGGGCCTTTACATTTACTCTTACTAGCTGCTGAGACTAAAGATGTTAAGAAAAGCTGTGAAAATATCGAGTAGAGCAATTATAATCCCCTTTTCATTAGCCATCCTTATTCCTCATTTTTTGCAGTTAATTCTGATGTGATTGGAATCACCTTTCAGGCTCCCAGGACCCAGCAAGCGAGAGCTGGGACAGAGTCAACATCCAACACGAGCTGAGCCAGCAGGTGGGAAAATAAAGCCCGTTCTTGAAGGAAATCATCAAACACACTCTGCATCTTAGAGAAAATGTGCAGGAGATTTCTGTATGTCAGCTGGGGCCCAGATGCTAGGGCACATGATAAGGGATGCATATCAAAGCTAGCTACAGCCAATAACATTCCAGTATTTTCATAAGCTGGTCTCATCATGAGGGTCAGAATCAACACTTTTTGAAAAGGAGTTTATTAAATGCAAGAGTAGGCACTGTGCTGTTCATGAGAAATACCCCTACCACATACCACGTCCAAAGGGTTCTGGCTATTGAAACGAAGCGATGCACAGATTCCTGTCATGACATTGATTTGTAGATGACAGGCTACTTTTCAGCTCCACAGCTGGTAGTCTTGTCTTCTCCTTTCTGAAAGGATCTCACTATCTCATTATCCAGGTGTTCTGACATTTAATACGCTCTCTGTAAAAGCAGCTGCTACCTTGTACCAAAGCAGTTACATGACCTGCCCAGGCCTGCTTCTCTGAAGTCACCATGTATTAGAAAGTAGCTTAGGAGCTGTAGTAGTGCGCCTGGCCAAATGCAGACCGAGGAGCAAGGCACTTGGGGTTGGAAGGTGGAAGTTCTTCCATAGCCCCCATAGACTGCAGGGATGTCAGCTCTTCTCCCCAGGCGTTCTGCTGCTCTTCCAGAGTCTGCCAGCAGTTCTCAGGGCTTCAAAGTCAACGCACCACATGGCTGCGGAGGTTTCTCACAGTTAGCTCTTGAGAAGCCACTAAAATAGCTAAATTAAACCCTGTGAATGAAATATTGTAGTATGTGAAGGTCCTTTGTCTTTGGATGAATTTGTCCCCTCCACGATAACTATGGACAAAGTCAGAGATATGAATATGAACATGGGCACGACTGATCAATGTGCATATATACCATTCCTGTTTGGGATGGTCAGTCAACCAGACAATTGTCATGCCCGTACAAGGAAGTTAGACTACAAGGGCTTTGTTGCATATTTTGCAGAAGACTATACTGCAGACGTCTTTTTGGAGCTATGAAGCATAACGCTTTGCTTTGTTAAGAGTTGTATTTCCTGATGAGGGAGCATATCTAATGCAAAATAGCACATTCCCCTGCACAACCCTTCTCAAAAGGAGTCCCTTCGACACAGAGGTGTTGCACAAAGTGTACACTATGTGAAAGAAATATAGCCACATCAGAAGTCTTCCAGAGATATGGAAGGACAGTTGGTAGCAGCATTTTTGGCTGAAGACCAGGTTTTAACACTTACTACAGGCAGCAGTCTACAGTGGTCCTATATGGAGTTGGAATGCTGAGTGTATAGAGAAAAGCGTGGGGTTTTTAATCAGGTCTCATAAAATACAGACAATACTATAAAGCACCAGAAGGCCACACTACACACTACCCTCTTTCCCAAGCAGGGAAAGCAGAAAGCTCTCATTCCTCCTGCCAACAATAACCTCATCCATAGCGCAGGAAATCACAACTGGCCATCTTGAAGATATTACCAAAATGTCCTTCCAGCCAGCACTCCTCTGCTTTCCCCATTTCACTCACAGGCAGATTTCTGCATCCTTTTGTTGCGAAAAATCCCCTGGAGAAATAAAAGGACTTTCTTGGACTTCAAGGACTTGAAGGGATTCATAACCAACGTTTTGTCTACCGTCATGTCTGGTTCCTCTCACATCAAAGAGTTTTCCATTTAGTCATGGGAGTCCTTTAGTACTGCAAACTTCTTCAACCATCACATTTACTCTCGTTCATGTAACGAGTAGGGTGCAAACTGCTTTTGTCATATTACACATTTTTATTGTTTGTCACCTGCCTTAATATTTTTTTTTCTTCTGTTAGGTAAATCCCAAAATGTGTCTGGCTAATAAATTATAGAAATAGCTACTTCTATGACAGGAATACCCTGAGAACCCACTCTGGCTGTGCTGCCCTCAACACCATAAAAATGCTCAGAAGGAGACAACCTGTAACTCATAATCTCTAAATTTAGGCAAAGACAACACTAATGAAGATGGGAATTCTGAGAGGAGAGAATTGAGTCTCATAACGACAAGACAGGGTGCATATTTACAGTCATCCATAACTGACATGTTCAAAGTCTCTATTCTCTAAGATACACACAGAAAATACGAACAATATATGTATTGCCTGCAGACAACTTGTGTCATGTTTGCTAATTTTCAGGCAGCCAATTAAATTTGCATGTGAACTGAACAATACAGAGTCACTAATTTATTTGTGAAGTTTATGTAAGTATTTTTATTCTCACTGAGCAAGCCAAAAGAATTAGTGATTTAATGTAAAAGCTGTGTTCAGATGAAATGTACAGCCACTGTACATACAAAATCATTGCCAGTGGAAACAATTCACACAGTGAACCTGCTAATTGCCCTAAGTTCATAAACCCAACATTGGATCCAAGGTCTCCGTGTTCAAACAGCTTGGCTTGGCTGCTCCACCATGGGTTATTGGGCATGGATTGCGGCAAGGCCAACACCGTGGCCGTGTAAGGCAGCTGCAGGCGTGGACTCCCCTGTCACACAGCATGTAAAGCTGGGGGCCTTGTTTTCCACCAGAGGTGCCAAAAAGCTCTGAGAGAGGCTGGGGTCCCTTCAGAGAACGGAGCTACCATGGACCACGATGCTCGGTCTAACCTGCCTGGCTTCCCTCTCTGCTCAATGGAGGGATGGGTACGCTCCCAGGGACCAGACCAACCTGTGCAATTACCTGGTGACCTCACACCTCTGATGTCTCTTCAGACACATGAAGTTAATCGCATAGGCCTGGATCCAAAACAGGACAGAGGTACCATGATTCTCATCGCTGCAACACATCGTGTTTGAGGCACGTGAGTCCAGTATTGGAGCTCCTGAGTCGGGTCTGCTTCTCTGAGCAGGCACCCGACAGCCAGCACTGCACACAAGAGACCGCCCAAGACATGCACAGAAATGTCATGTCCTATCTCCACAGTTTAGGCTTCCTATTCAGTGTGGGGAGGATGTGAAACAAATGACTCCTTGATCTCAAATTCTGAAATTTTTGAGTAATGGGTGATCTGTGTAAATTTATAATGGATAAGTCGCAAACACTCCCAGATACTACCTTTGATGGGTGTCTACTCCTGACATGAATAATAAAGAGACAGAAAAATTAAAATAAAATGACTGTTGACTTGCTATCAATAAAGATGTGACTCTTAGACAAAGAAATAACTTTATAAATGTAAACAGTTCCAGTATCCTGAGAGGCCAGCAGGCTTATTTGATTTACCTAAGCGTCAGAGGCAATAAAAATATTTAAATGTTACCCCAATGTAGCCATTGATTTAATTACCAAGTTAGTCCATCATACATGAAAAGTGAGCTCAACTATTTCAAACAAAAAGTAGGAAAGGTTATTACTTATTTATAGATTGAGGAGAAATGGTAAAGGAAACCTGGACTTCATATGATGTACCAAATAAACATCAGATGATTAATCTATGCTATGAGTGTTCTTAAAAGCCTACAGACTTGCACACAGCAAATGCATCTACTGTAATATGGTGAATATTCATTAAAATGCTCTAGTAAATAATAAAGAAAAATTCAGAACAAGTAGATAGACCAGATACTGTATGGATGACACACACATATATGACATTGGCATAAGCCATTCAATCTGTTTCTACTTCAATTTTTCTGTCAGAGTGCAAATAAATAGACTACTCCCTCCTTTAAAATTGCTTGAAACAGATAAAAAGCTAAATACAGGGGCTAAATATCACAATATTTATTTCACAGAAAAATTCAAAAGCTTTAATTAATGACTGCGAGATGCATCTGGCCGTTTGGCTATGCTGGTTTGCTTTTTATTAGTAAATCAAGTTAATCTTGTCCAGGTTGTATTTCTATCCTGCAGATAAATACGTCAGAAGATGAGGAATATATAGCCATTTACTGGGGTAGTAGGAAACCTAGCATAAAAATAAGGAAAGAGTCAAAGAGAAGATTTATTTCAAAAGATGGTCTCCCCTGAATCCAGTTGTGGGACAGGGCTCTCAGTGCGTACGCAGCTAGTGGCCTCCCGGCACTAAGCGGAGGAAACGACCGAACATCTTCACTCTTTCTCAGGAGCATGATGATTAGATAGTCCATATGTCTTTTCCTTTTCAGGATCTTGCAAGGAGGAATAATTCAGGAAAAAACCTGCCATGCGGTGAAATGAAATGTTGGTAGTTTTGTTTTCATGCTTGGTACTCTGCACGCCAAGCCTTCACTTTTTATTGTAAAGATGAAGCAACAAGAAGGAGATTTGGGTTGGTTTTCCCAGAAACAGCAGCTCTGAGCAATAAAACTGGGCCAAATTGTGTCACTGTATATACGCAATAAGCAAGATTCAAGCGTTTCTTTCAGTTTGGTTGTAAACTCCTACAGGGGGCCTTGTTTTCCACCAGAGGTGCCAAAAAGCTCTCAGAGAGGCTGGGGTCCCTTCAGGAAACGGAGCTACCATGGACTGCGATGCTCGGTCTAACCTGCCCGGCTTCCCTCTCTGCTCAACAGAGGGATGGGTACGGAGGGAATGTTTGTGTTTGAGCCTCATGGCCTTAAAGGACAGGGGCTTTTCCCCATATAAGGAATATGAGCAGAGAAGGGGATTGCAAGCCAGCTATTGAAACCTACTGAGCTAATTTGCTAAGAGGTTGTCAAGTCAGTAAGATTAAACCTCTCATTGTCAGGACTATATTAACACATTCTCCAGGTTTGTTATTCAGTTGAATTCTAAAAATCATTCAGATTTTTCTTTTAATTGTAGGTGGTATATTATCTCACTGAAGTCCATAAGCATCTTACAGTTGGCAGCTCAGCAACAACACAGGATCCTGACGTCAACTGTAAAAAGCAATTTGAAGGCTGAGTGTTGCAGCAGTTACTTATGTGAGGTCCCTCCCAAAGCGCATGGAGGAATCCTGCTCAGAACTCGTTTTAGAGATGCACAACTTTCACCTACTGTGTAGCTACGGTTACATTTACTTGCAAAAGATTGCTATTATTTAAGAAATAGAGTCAAAACCTGTTCAAAAGCAGGTGACCTGAGATTTTCCTGCAAAACCAGCAGGTTGTCCAGGACACATTTATGTGCCTTTGCTGCACAGCCAGAGGAGCACAGCCGAGGTAAAAACCATGAACCAAATCTTCCCCATCACCAACAGAGTCACAGGGGATGAAAATTCCTTTGTAGGAGGAAGCACTGTTTGTACCATTGCCATCTTCCACCTAAGGCCCTGGGAGACCCAGCAGGAGACTCTGCAAGGATTTGCATCTCTGTATGTATATCGGGAGGCAAACTAGAGACAAGTTTGGGGAGACAGCTTCTGTCTGGGAAAAAAATATCACCTCTGATTAGGTATGGCAAAGGTGTTACCCCCATGCAGGATTTGGGAAGTGCTGCCAAGAGGGCTACAGTGTGGCGTAGCCCCGGGCCATGAAACTCTTTGGCCTGCCTCAGAGCTGAGAAAGGCTCCGGGTGGCAGAGAGCCGGGACAGAAGTGGGGCCCCTTCCTGAGCTAGCCTGGCTCTGGGAGTACCGGAGAGCTGGCACACGGGGGCCACATCACTAATTAGTTTCCCAGAGTGGGCAAATCCTACCCTGAAGGAAAGGCTGTAACATTTCCTTTTCCCAGTGTGAGCTACTCCCACCAAGGGACCATCACGGTCTTTTATACAACATTATGCCGTGTGTGCTCCTTACAAAGGCTCTTTTAAGGTTTTGCTGCCCCCTTCTTCATGTATGTGTGCGCTGTCTTTCACATGTTAATCTGATGCATTCATAAGACGCCCAAGAAGCAGAACGCATCCTTCCCTGCGCTATGCGCAGTGCTTCTGTGAGCGAGTTTCCTCACACCTGGAAAGAAAAACGTCTCAGGTGACTGCAGGAAGCCACCTCACGCTGCAGCCAGGCAGGCTCCGCTCCCGCTTTCCCAGCCCGCACCATGGTTTGTCACTGGATATGGGACAGGGYACTGGGGCTGTGCCTTTGCACTGGTGTCCCCACACGGGGCGGCCTTGCCCGCTCCTGCCCCGGCCCGCCCCGGCCCCCGCTGCCACCACGGACCCGCTGGGCGCCCAGGGCTGGGCAGCGCGGCCGAACCCCCCCAGCCCCGCGGGGCGGCCGAGGCCGGGCAGTGCGGCGGGGACGCCTCTAGGTGGGGCAGCCCGTCTGCCGGCAGCGCCGGGCCGGCTCCGCCGCGGGGCGTCCCGGCCGCCGCCGGTCGGAAACGGGAGGGCGAGGGGCGGCGAGCCGGGCCCCTCCGTGGGGTGTCGGGTAAAGAGCCGGGGGGGCTCCGGCGGGCGCAGGGAGAGGCAGCTGTGGGGCACGGCGGGGTTTGCGTTCTCCCCGCTGCAGCGTAATACACGTCTGTAAAACGGCGGATCCGACACAACGTATGGGTTTTGGCTGCTTCCAAACCGCGGGGAATGGGGGGTGCGGAGCCCTTATCAGCGGTGGGGGCAAGGTGGAATCGTGCATCCGCCGACATCCCTGTTTCAGGCGCTGCCCTGCCCGCTCGGCTGCCCACCCCGCTGCCTCCTCCCCTCCCACCCGAGCCTTTTCCTGCGAGGAGGGTTTGCGCCCAGTTTCTCCCACGCACGCTCGGAGGGGGCTCTGTGCCCGCCGCACGCCGTGGCCGGGGAGCCCTTGCCCTCCGCCGCTGCCCCAGCTGAGGGCGGCCGGGAGCCGGCTGCGAGCCCTCCACCCGGGCGGTCAGTGAGGAGCAATGCAGGGCCGCCGCTCTCCCCCCCATCCCTCCCTCCTTCCCTCCCTCCCGCTGCCCGTCTCCCCCGGCGGGGCTGGAGGGCGGGCGCGGCGGGACCACCCAGCTGGCCCCCGGCCGCCGCAGCCCCGGGACCGCCGGCCCTGCCCGGCCTCCCTCCGCCGCTCCCCTGCGCCTTACCCCGCTGCTGCTCGCTCTCCTCCCGGCCGCCTCCCCAGGCATTTCCTCCCCCAAACAGTAGTTTTCTGGTCGGGAAGAGGGCGCAGAGATCGCCCCGGGAGGCGGGAGAGGGAGAGAGAACAAAAAAAAAGAAKAAAGAAAAAAAGAAAAGGAGGCGGCAGGGAGGGAGCTGGGTAAATTAGCAAAGAATTACAACCATTGTAAACTAACCGCAGGTATTTCCAAGAGCTTGGACGCGAAACCTTGTAAATCAGGGACTTCGCGGGCTGGAAACTGCCTGTGCCGGAGCTTGGAGGAAGGCTGGACGGGCAGAGCGCCTCTTCCTCCTCGCCGCCGCTCCCCCAGCCCCAAAGCAGCCGCCTGCTCTGCCTCCCGCTCGGCTGTCCGCCGCACCGGAGCAGAGCCGGAAAAAAGAAGAGCACGCCGGAAAGCTGCCCCGGCCAGTCCTGCCCGGAGCTCCCCGTCTCCGCCGTGCTCAGAGCCCCTCTCCAGCCGTCAACCCAAACCACGGCTTCCGCGACCCGCACCTACAGTCTTTCCCCTTAGAAGCGCGGAGCCCTTCCTCTCTCCCCACATCTCCGTCCACGCATCTCCTCTGACACCCCAAATTTCATCTTTCGGCTGTTTAGCACCCCTTAAAATGCCCGCACAGGGCACCCTTCCTACAGCTCCTACACATCTCCTCGTAAGTGGATTTCTCGCAGCTTCCCCAGATGCCTCTTATTTCCCTCCAGCTCTTAAAAAAATCCCCTTTGGATATTTCCTGAGTGTATCGTGGCACCGAAGTCTTGGGTGGCAGAAGCGACGGCTTTCCCGGGCGACACCTGGGTGGGAAAAAGGGATAATGAGTGAGTCCAAGCAAGGTTATTAAAACGGGATGAATTTGTTCAGAAGGATAAAGCCTGTTCTCGTTCAGTCACGCGAAGGTGCTCTCCGGCTTCGTGCTGCGTATGAAAGCGGGATTATTTATTTTATTAATTTATTTTCCGGGTAAGAATGATGATTGAAAACATTTAATTCGTGCCAGAGTCGTTGATAATCAATTATCGTGGCTTCGTGGTCTACTGCAAACAGGCGCTCATCTCTGCGGGATCAAGTAAGGAAATGTTGGAGGTGGACGCACGCCCGTGAAGAAGCAGGTTAACACCCTGCGAATTCGGCTTACGAAGCAAAGCCGAGTTTGGGGATATCATTTTGATATGCTCTACCTCGTTACACTGCCGCGTCTCTCCAGCACCAAAAAAATCACGGTCGTGAAGCGCTGGCATCTCATTTCTCGTGTACCTGCTTGATACCCTCGCCGGCATTTTTCTGTTAGCTCTGAGAATGCCAATAATGTCTGAAATAAAAACAAGCATGATGCTTGGGGCACATTGTTGTTTTGGCGACGAGTCGCATTTATACAATTCACGTGCGTGCAATAGTTTCCAAAAGCTTCTTGTTTAGGGCCATTTTCTTTCAGGGAAAGCATCTTTTCAGGGAAGGCATCGTTTCAAGGAAAGCAGACTTAAATCTGCGAGAAGTTGCCCTCCTAAAACGGTCTTTAAAAGCCCCATGGGCCGAAGATCGACCCTAATATAAAACTGACCACGCTTTTAAACAAATGAACTGGTGAGAAGCCCATTTTCGAAAACCAGTCGAGGCTGTTTTGCATTTACACCCACAAGGCGGGCGGCCGGCGGTTTGGGCACTTTCCCCGCAGCGCACGCAGCCCCGATCCCGGCGCGGCGTCGCGGTCCCCGACAGACCCCGAAATAAGCAGTTTCCCGAGGCTCTTCCCCGAGCAGCACGCATCAAATGCTTGCCAGCCTGCGGCGTTGTTCCCGTTCCCCCGCGACGTTTCCCGCCGTCACCGGACCCTTCCCCGCCGCCGGGCTGCAGCGCTCATTGCCCGGCTCGGCCGAGGCGCGGCGAGAGGGGAAACACCCCGAAACTGTTATCCCTTTCTTTCCGGGGGGAAGCCGCCGCTCTCCGCCAAGGAGAGGGACCCTCTCGCCGAGGGTCGCCTCCGCCACGGGYGGCACCGGCCGGCAGCGCGGCGGCCGGCGGGGGGGGAGCCCCGCGGGCCGTAAGGGGTTAAGGCGCGGCGCGCCCCGCCGCGCGCCCCGCGGAGCCGCATCGCCCCGCGGCGGGGAGCCAATCGCCGGGCGGGCTGGGCGGGGGCTGCCCAATGGGAAGGCGCGGGGCCGGCGCTGTCAGGCGGCGGTGAGGGATGACAGCGCCGCCGGGAGAAAAAGGAGAGGGCGGGCGCGGGGCGGGACAGAGCGGGGCGGAGGCAGCGCCCGCGCCGCCAGGGACCCGCGGCGGCGCCCGGCGGAGCGCGGCGCGGCGGCCCCGGCCCTATGGGCGGGCGGGCCGGCAGCGGTGCAGAGAGGCTGCCCCCGCTGGCGCCCGCCCTCCCGGCGGCAGAGAAGGGCCCGGCACCGGCGCGGCCGCGGCCGGCGATGCGGTCGCCCAGCTGAAGGCGCGGCGCGGTCCGCTGCTCGCCCGCGGGGCCGCCCGCCGCCGGGCCATGGCCGTCCGCGGCGGCAACGCCCTGACGCCTTTCTCCATCCAGGCCATCCTCAACAAGAAGGAGGAGCGCGCCCGCCACGCGGCGGGGCGGCCGCCGCCCCCGGGAGCGGCCGGCGGCTGGCGGCTGTGCGGCCCCGCCGAGGGCCCGCCGCTCCCCCCGCCCGCCGCC
>JAYKAV010002861.1:637076-667480 GCA_035582835.1 Phoebastria nigripes | reverse complement strand
CCCCGGAGACGGCGGAGCGGGACGCCGCCGGCCTCAGCGACAGCGAGATGTCGGCGGCCGTCTCAGGTAGGGGCGGCCCCGCCGGCGGCTCCTCCGCACCCGCGCGGGGAGGGCGGGAGGGTCCCGGGGGGGGCGAGAGCGCGAGATGGTCGGGGCTTTCCGCCGGCCCCCGGGGTTGTGCAACGGGCCCGGGCTGTGCCGGGGGAAAAAGGCCGCGAAACGCGTCCCGCGGGGCGAGGGAGGGCGGAGCGGGGAGAGCCCTTTGCCCGGCTGAGCCCGCAGCCCGGGAGGGCGCCCGGCGCTTAGAGGAGAGCGAGAAACCCCGGCTGCGGGCGGCGGCTGTCCCGGCGGCGGGGTGGGCAGCGGCTTGGCGGGGCCTCCGCCCGCCCCGTCGCTGCAGGCTGACCGCGGGGAGCGCGCCCGGCCGCCCGCGCGGGTGCGGGCCCTCCGAGGAGCGGGGCGCGGGGGACGTGGGTATCCCGGTGCCTGCCTGCCCTGACCGCCGTGCTCTCGCCCTGCCCGCAGATCGCAGCCCGCCGGAGGAGGAGGACGGAGCGGGCAAGTGCGGGAAGCTGCTGCCGGGGGAGGAGGAGGCGGCGGCGCCGAAGCCGCGGAAGAAGCGCTCCCGCGCAGCCTTTTCCCACGCGCAGGTCTTCGAGCTGGAGCGGCGCTTCAACCACCAGCGGTACCTGTCGGGGCCCGAGCGGGCCGACCTGGCCGCCTCGCTGAAGCTCACCGAGACGCAGGTGAAGATCTGGTTCCAGAACCGGCGCTACAAGACCAAGCGGCGGCAGATGGCCGCCGACCTGCTGGCCGCCGCCCCCGCCGCCAAGAAGGTGGCCGTCAAGGTGCTGGTGCGCGACGACCAGAGACAGTACCACCCCGGCGAGGTGCTGCGGCCGCCCTCGCTGCTCTCCCTCCAGCCCTCCTACTACTACCCCTACTACTGCCTGCCCGGGTGGGCTCTGTCCACCTGCGCCGCAGCCGCCGGCACCCAGTGAGGGGCACACATACATCCCCCCCAACCCCCCCACCACACACACTGGCAGCCAGGAAACCCATCTCCCCTCTGCCACCCCTGCCATCCATCCATCCATCCAGCTTCTCAGATCCAGAGCCCCAGCTGCAGCTCTCAGTGCCTTGGACAGTATTTATTATTATTTTATTGTTATTTTTATTATTAATATTATTTGGATCGTTCCTCACCCTCTCCTCTTCCAACGTAGGACTTCTCGGCCACCCCCGCCCCGACCCTCACCCCATCCCCACCCCGCCAGCCGAGGACTCTCGCGATTCGGCACGACTAGTTCATGGTATCCATGTTGTCAGTGTATTTGGTGTAGACTGTTTGTTTGTTTGTTTTATTTCGCTTCGGATTGGTAGAGACTCGATCTTGTGTGGGAGAGAGAAAGAGAGAGAAAAAAAGGAGAGGGGAAAAAAAAAAAACAACCCACGAAACAAATGCAGCTCAGAAGAGGAGATCAAGGACTCCCTCGGTGGATTGTAAGGAAGATTATTTTTGACGCCTGTTTGAGTCCTTGGTCCTCCAACTCGTTGCAAACTGAGTGTGCCTTGTATGGTGCTGAATGTAAGGAAGCCTCTTTCAGATCCCCCCTGCTCTTGTTGCCCATGTTATTCCTGTACTCCATGATCCCTGGCAAAGGATAAATATGTCACAAAAGGGTGAGACTTATATCGAAACTCCAGACTTCTTCTTTTCCTTTTTTCCTGAGATCTTTCCGTGTTCGGGGAGGGAGGAGTTACGGATTTTTCGCACTTTCCAGTTGTATTAAAGTTGTTGTTATTATTATTTTTATATTCAATGTGAATATTTCTAGTCAGGCTTTTTAAGAAATCGATGTAACGGGAAATTCTAATACCATCAGTGCCTTTTACAGTTCTTCTGCAAACCTCTCCTTCAGGGGCGGGGATTTCTGATCTGCTCAGCAATGTAATTACAGTGTCTTTCTTTCAAGGTAACTCATTGCTTTTTTTTTTTCCCATTCTTTTTTTTTCCCCCCTCCCTTTCTCTTCTAATGGCACTGTGCACTCAACTAGATTATTTACTTCAAATGAATTGTGAATGTTTGTAAGCTACCCGCTGTACTTTTTTTTTTTTTTTTAATTTATAAACTTTAGTTTAACACTTAGCTCTGCCGCTTGTGTCTTTTCTGAAAGCGGGCACGGATTTCCCCAGCGACTTTTTCCCCGCAGTAGACTTCAGGCTGTAGTTCAGACCACGTCCCTCCTTTGCCCACTCGCACGGAGGCTGGCTGTGGCTCTGGCGGGAACTGGCAGCTCCGGCGGTGGGGATCGGGGGGCCTGGCGGAGATGTCGCCCTCCGGTCCCCACGGCCGCTCTGCCCGTTTGCACAGTGCAGCGCCGGTACCGGTTCCCTCCGTGGGAAGCGGAGGGGACGAAGGGGCTCGGGCCGGGCGCCTTCAGGAGTTATCTGATAACGCGTGTCCAGGCTGGAGCGATCCCCGCTTCTGCCGGAGAGCCGGCATCGCTGGTTTAATTCTCAGCTGCCTGGGTTACGGTGAGGATGCGGTGCGGTCGGAGGAGCCTGGGGGACATCAAATCGGTTTTCCCGGGCGAGGGCGGTCTCGCTGTGCGGGCTGGACAGGGCGGCCCGGCAGTCGCCCGTCTCCACGGGCCGTGTCGGTTTAAAACTTGGCAGCTCCCGGGGAAACTGCGTGGGTCGGCGGATTGTTTTCTCTCTGCTGGAGCCTGGCGGGGAGGCCGGGGCCGGGGGCCGCGGGCGGGCGGAGGCTCCGGCTGGGGCTGCAGGATGGGGCTTCGCAGTCCTCGGCGAAACGGCTGAGGCCGTTTGTATCCCGACACAACCGCGATAGCCGCTTGGGGCAGCCTCCCGCCTTGGACCGAATCCCCTCTAAGCCTCCGCGGCGAGCCCGGACCCTCGGCACGGTGCTGGCAGCGCATCCCCACCGCCGGCTGCCGTCCTCCGTCCTTCCCCGCCGGGTCCAGCGCTGCCAGACGGGGCGGGCAGCCCGCGCTGGGGTGGGCAGCTCGGCCCGGGAGGCCGGGGCCGGGCAATGGCGCTCAGATGGACCGGACCGGGTGGTGGCTGCGGTAGTTCCTCCACGCCGGTGGAGCCCTACCGGGCCCCGCTCACAGGCGGCCGCGTCGCCCGGGCGCCGCCGGTTCTCCCTCGGCGCCGGCTCCTTTCCCTCCCCGCTGGGTCGCACGGGCTTCTCCCCGGCTCCCGATCACGGAGTGGCTCGGAGGAAGCCGCTGCTGCTCCATCGCCCCCCGGCCGCGGTCCTTGCAAGCCGCCCCAAGAGGCGGCCGGGCTACTTTCTCGTCAGCCCCCTCGCCCCGGCCCTCCCCGGTTGTTACTTCGCTTTCCCCAGGCTCGGGCGATCAGCGCTGCGGGCTGGCTGCGTTTGCACTGCAGGGGAGATGCACCCCGGCTGGCAGCCCCGGCTGCCCTCTGTGGTGGGGAGAGGCGGAGGCGGCGGCTCCCGGGGGGCTGCCCCGGCCCCAGCGCGGGCTCGGAGCGAGCTCTCTGCTCCTAAAGCCGTCAGTCGTCGTGGCATCGCGGGGAATGCTTTGGATCTGGTTTTATTCCGCCGGGCGGGTCGGCAATCCTGCCGGCGAAAGGAGCGCTCCAGATGTAGCGGTGCTGGCGAGAAGGGTGCTCTGTAGAGCAGACCTTGGCGGGTGCGGGAAGACTGACATTTATTAGGCCCGATCCTGAAACGCTTTTTCTTTTTTTCTTTCTTCTTCTTCTTCTTCTTTTNTTTTTTTTTTTTTTTTTTTTTTTTTTAACTATTTCCTTCCGCCTTTCCCACCGCTTTCCCTCCTGGGAAAATGAAAGTTTTGGATGGCAGGAGCAGGGCCCCATGCACTTGGGAAGGTGAAGAGGAGCCCCTGCTGCAGACGGCTCAATTTGCTCCTTTTCTTGCCCCTGGGGATGTTTCTCTGCCTGCAGCCCCGTGTCCCCGTGTGAGGCTTGCAAGCCCAGGGACACGAACATAGAGTCGCTGACTCCGATGGCTTCGGTGGGACAATTTAAACCAGCGGAGGGTTTGGCCCCGGTGGGGATGGGGCGGCAAGGCGGCGGGGATGGCTTTCGGCGAAGCTGGTTATGGTTCCTATCGGGCTTCCTGTTCGAGAGAGAGGATTATTTCGAAGCCTTCTTTTTTCCCGTAGGACACCGTCTTTTATTATTTTGCTTCGTGCTTGCTGACGGATGTAGCGCTGTAGGAAACCGCCTGATATGAAAAGAAAGCGTCGGTCATTAGAGCTTCCCCGGGGTTCCYCGGGTTGTAACACTGGATAACATACGCAGAATAAAGCGTCAAAATATTTTTCTTTGAATCCGGTAAAACTAAGACGGATTTTACTCGAGACAGAAATGGCTGAAAAAGATGATCCGAGTGAAGTTACTTGGAATGTCAGGATTGTGTTTAATATCGAATATTTACGCATCGCGAGTGTCTTTGTTTGACGTTGACAAAATCCGATATTTGAGAAACGTCAGTATTTTGCATTGGGAAAATTTAATCGATAATTTAATGGAGTTTTAAGGGAATTAGGAGGCGTTTCTATTCCTGTTTTCACTGATAATCTTACGATTTGAAATATAAAGCAAATGCTCTGAGTCTTTTTGTCTTTTCTTAACGACAAAATCCCTAGTAACTCAACGCGTAACTGTACCAAGGCCAAAGGAATCAGTCTGGATTTTCGGCGTTTAAGTGATCAGCAAAACCTGGGCTCTAACATGCTCTCTGCATCGCCCCCGAACACACATCCAGCTCATCAGCACATCCACGGCTGCAGCATGAAAATAATCCCCCTAACGATATGTCCCAACTTCGGCCTCTCTCCCAAACCCCGAATCCGTACAGGAACCGTGGGAATCATTTTCCATCCGGCCATGGACAAGCTCCAGTCTTAAAGAAGAGAAAACAGTCGCAATGGAAAGAGGGAGAGAGAGAGAGAAACTACCGCAGCTACAAGAAATTCGATTGTTGAAATGTAATGTAAATTGTGTATATCTTTGCATGTGTCTCCATAGGCGCTTGCGTTTGTGTATTAAACACTCGCACAGGCGCGCAGACCAGCTCTGCAACAGGGAGGCTGCCTATATTTAGATACCTCCTGCTCGCTCGCAGGGTAATAAAACAGGAAACCACGTAGATTCCCCCCCCCCCCCCCCCCCCCCCCCCCCCACTTGTCAGGTAGAAATCAGCGCCGCTTCTCCGGGAGGAGGAGAAGCAGCAGAAGATGCCGGAGCGCAGGCAGTCCCCCCGGCAGCGCAGCACCTGCCCGGCCCCCCAGGGGCTCCCGGGAGCAGGGGGCAAAGGTGGCCCGGAGGTTAAGGGCCTCTCCCCGGCAGGCCTGGGGCTTTGGCAGGCACTTTTCCGCTCCGCTTCTCCTGTCAGTGGGAAGGCGACGCGCCCCGAGGGCGGCCCGCGGGCCGGGGCACAGGGAAGCCCAGCTGCCCTCCCGGCGGCTCCCCCGGCTCTGCAGCACCAAACCGCCCGAGCAAGCAGCTCGGCTTGGAGGGCCCCGGAGCCCAAGGCAGGGATGTTCCTGCCCGCAGGCAGTCGGGAGCGCTGGGAGCCCTGCCGGAACGAGGGCTGACCCGGGCGGCCGAAAAGCCGGGCCCCCGCGGCCAGGGGAGCCCTAAGGTGGTGGCAGTGGTGGCTCCAGCGAGCAGCCTGGTTTTTCCCGAGGTGATGGGAAAAATAAAGGGCAGGTCTTTCTGCCCCGGCGACATCCTCGGGGATGCTACCCCTCCTAGCCTGTCCGAAAACCCCCAAAAGTGGACTCTTCCTTCGCGTTGTTCGCTGCTGCGGGTAACAACGCGATTAAGCGGGGAGCAAGGTGAACCAGGGAGTAAAGGAAACATTTCCCGGCCAAGTCGCACGGCGGTCAGCGCCGGGACCCCGCACCGCTACAGGCCGGGGCAGCGCTCCCTCCTCGGGGGCAGAGACGCCGGTGGGCAAGGAGGCCCTGCCCGGAGACCCCGGCCCCGCTGGGGCCGCCGCCTGCGGGGCCCCGCGCTCCGCTCTGCCCCCGGGGAGCCGCGTTTACCCTGCACGGCGGCAGCTCCGCACGGCGGAGGGACCGCGGGAGAGGACGGACCCTCACCCGCAAGTGGGACTTGTCCTTTTTTTTAACATGGTTTGTATTTGGGGTTGTTTTTGTTGTTTGGTTTGTTTTGTTTTGTTTTGTTTTTTTAAGGGAGGGAGAGAATTTCAGCAATCCGCACGCAAACCCTCGCTCTCTCCGGAGGGTCCGGAGAGACACGGTTCACGCCCGGGCCCGCTCGGGAGGCGAATGTCGCGGTGCCCGGCGAGGGCCGGCACCAGCCCGAGGCAGGCCGGGGGCGAGGGCTGCCCTCCTCCCCCCGCTACCGCCGACACCGCGCTGCCCAGCCCCCAGCCGGTCCCACGGGCTCGAGGGGAAAGCCCTGGCCGGAGGGTGAGAATTTTGACTCCGCTGCCCGGAGCCCTCGGGGCGGCTGAAGAACCACCCCCGCCTCTTTCCCCGGCTGTTTCCCCAGCTCTGTGCCGGAGCTGGGAGAGGTGTTAGCCACAAGGCTGGTCCCAAGTGATGCCGGCGATGAGTGCAATTGCCGGGGCGCTCCTTGAAAAAATAATAGCGGGGAGTGGTGGCTGCAGAGCCGCAGGTTACGCCGTTTTGGGGCTCTCAGGTGCGCCTGTGGCTTTCTGCCCAAAATGTGACTCGGTAGTAAAAAGGCCGGCGCGTGGGCTCCCGAAAGACACCTCTGGCAGCCAGCAACGGATCCTCCGCTGAAACAGAACTGCAACTGAGCCAGGGAAGCCTCTCCTCTCCCGCGGCAGTAGCTCGGCTCTGGGAGCGGCAGGCAAGGGGCGACAGGGGGGCTGCCCCGCTGCTGGCCACGGGCGGATGGCGACCTGCAGGGACTACCTGCTGTCTCCAAAGGGGTGCAAGTTGCCACCAGGACTGGTGACTGATGTCCTTCCCACCCAGAGTAGGGACACAGCTATTAATAAAAATATATAGAGAGGTAACAGTGCTCGTAGGTATTTCAAACATTTTTTTTTTCTTAAAAAAAGAAGAAAAAAAAGCATGGGAGCTAAAAAGGCTACACGCAGCCTTTTCATGCACGGCCGATTGACAAACAAAACAGTGCTTCCACACCGAGCAAGAATGGCCAGAAAGCCACAAAACGGGTGGAAAGGCAAAGAAGGGTCTGATTTTCAGCTTCCCGGGGCTGGACGGCATCAGCGTGCGAGCCGGGGCGCCGGCGGGCCAGGGCGGAGGGGCGGCGGGGCAGGGGGGCGTTGGCCGCCGGGCCGGGGCCGGGGCTGGGGCGAGCGCCCACGGGGCAGGAGCCGGCTGCTCGGGGGATCACGGGTTACTGCTTTGTTTCCTAAATTGCTCTGTGGGGAAAGCAAATCCCGCAACCGGTGATGGCTCTGAAAGACACTGTCTCCCCYGCCCGCTGCTTTAGAGCCCGACCGTGCCTTTCGGCTCTGGCGGTTTGAGGACCCTGCTCGGCACCGGTGATCTGCTCCCTGTTAAAGCCGCCCGAGGGCGAGACCCCCCTGCTTTTCTCCCGGGTAGGGGTAAAACACTTTGCCCATGGATCTGCGCTGCGTTGCGCTTAAACCGGCCGGGGAAACTCTTTGTGTCGCAAAGGGCTCGAGTGATAATTAGGGATGAAATGCGCGTGGAGAGGAMTAATATTATTTTTGGCTTGTGCGGAAATAATACAGATTTGCAAACTGCACGAATAAAGCCGGGGTAGGCTGGGAGGGGAGAGAGGGAAGGCAGTTCTGCTGGCTGCCGGCGGCACTTGGGCTTAATGGCGAGGTTCGTGCCGGGCTCTTCTGCTCGGGACAGCGAAAACGAGGGACGGGTCGTGTCCGGGATTTGCCTTTTGGCACTTGCGTGCGGCAACGGGCGGCGGCCGCGGGGTGTCTGGGGGCGATGCGGGCGGCGGCGGGGCGGGTGGCGGCCCCAAAGGCACCGCCGAGAAGCCGCGGGGCCGTCTTCCTCCGTGGGGGATGTCGTGAGCGGATTTACCGAGGTAGCGGCGTCGCCGCTCTGGTCTGCACGGTGGCACAGTACTTGTAAATGAACACAGCAAATAAATAGTTTTTACTTGGCTAATTTAAAAAAAAAAAAAAAAAAAAAAAAGACGTTTCGCCTTTGCCTTCATTCAGTTAAGAATAAAAGATAATCGCAAACGGGGCACTTCTACGGACATAGTACACTTTCCCAGCGACTGCAACAAGAAGAGAATATATGCGCTCATTCGCTGGTTATAAACACTACTCTGCAGGGGTGCAGACTGTCATTTTGTCAAGTGACTGTGAAAGTTCCTTTAATTTGTCTGAAATTTACTAATTTATCGGATTAAAAAAAAAATGCCTGGAAGAAACGGACGATTTTCTTCGCTCTTAGGGAAAAGCTTTTGCGTTTTGCTTTAAAAAGTGCGGTCTGCGCCGTGGATCCGCGGACCTGGGAGGTTGTGCTTAGATGTCCGTGTCAGGCCATGGCCCAGGGGATCACAATGGCATAGTTTTACCAAAAATACCTCCAAAAGATACTGAAATATCCGCTTCGTTTTTGCGAACAAATTGTTTCGCCGAAGAAGAATCAGAAACGAAGGTGCAGAAAAAATAAACCTATCGCAAGCCCTCGCCGTAAGGGGCGAACTTTAAAAGGAAAAAACGACATTTTGTCTTAGAAAAAATATATGCAACCTTTGCAACGTGGAAATTACTTGTAAACTGATCTCGCCTCGGGAAGAGTCTCGTTTTCAGAGCGGTGGCAAAGCCCTTTGGCCAGGCAGGCGCGCCGGGGGTGAGCGGGGGCTGGCGGCGCCGGCTGCCAGCTGGGGACCGCGGCGGGGCCGGGGCGCGCTGCCCCCGGCGGGAGAGGGGAAAGCGGGTCCCCGGACGTCCCCTCCTGCCAAGGACTGGTGCAACTACGGGAGATGCAGGCGTGTCCCTTGCAGAGGACATCTTCCAGAATGCCTCCCAGCAGGGTCCAAACCCCATCATTTCTCTCCTCTGGGAAGTGCCTGCTGGCTGCTCGGGACAACCGCCCATCGCCGCCTCATCCCGCCCGGCTCCCTGCCCCTCGCCTCCCTCTCCCCGCGAAACCTTCTCTGAACGACGGAGCGCCTCTCCCCTGTCCCCTCACCGTGAGCAGGGCCACGCAGGCTCGGGGCAGAGCCCTCGCCCCGGGCCACCGCGGGCAGCGGGGCGGGAGCGCCCTGCGGCCCGGCCCGGCAGCGCGGTCGCCCCGGCGCGTCTCCCGGGCCCTGCCAGCGCCCTGCCGGGCTGCTCCCGGCCTCCCGCGGCCCAGCAGGGAGGGTCTCCTCAATGCCAGGCCTGTGTATTTGTAGTTTGATTTCGCACGTCAAGGATAATTTCTTCATACAACTTAATGGACGCGGCTTGACATCCATAATGATCGCTAATCATTCAAATTATTTTTGCTAGCGCCCAGACATGTTCCAGTTGTTGTGATAGATCGCGTTTCACCCATAATGACGGACAATTACCATTTCTAATTCGCCGGCTTTTGACACCTAAATCCACCCACCATATGTGGCTGAAAAGCGCCGGGCTCGGCAGCGAGGCCCTGATGACATTTGCAGCAAGCCCCTCTCCTCTGAGAGGGGCACCTGGGATGCCACGACCACCACCCCCACCCCTCCCCCCGGCACCCTGGCCCTTGCCCAGGACGCTGGATCTCGGTCGTTTGCCATCGCAAGCCCCCGGGCGGCAGCTCCGTGGCCGTGGGCGTGCGTGGGGCGAGCCGGCGGGGACAGAAGTGAGCCCCATGCGGATCGGCCGGCCCCGCAGCTCACCGTCCCGCTGCGCTCCTGGGGCAACCGGGCTGGGCTCGGCCTCGGGGCAGGGATACACGTCGGAGAAAGTCCCGGCTGGGAAAGCGGCTTGATCCGCGAGTCAGAGGCGTCTCTGCGGCTGTTCCCTTCCCGCTGCCCTCGTCGCCAACGCGGCCAGGAAAGCCCGTGAAAGGACACCGGCTCCCAGCGCCGGCGAAAAGCCCCCATCCTCCTCGACGTRGGGACATATGGCCTTGAACCGTCCTATATGGGACAGACAGAAACGGGTGGCGGGGAGGTTCAACTGTAAAAAAGGCGCGGAGTGCTTTCCATCACATCCATCAGCTTTCCTGGGGCATTTACCTCCACGGTTCCCCTGGAAATCGGTGCACCCGATGGAAGGTATCTCTGCGGGATGCGATGCACCCGATGGAAGCAGGACCGGCAGCTCCGCGCCACCGCCGCCGCCCCAGCCCCGCTCGCCCGGCCCGCCCCGGCCGTCGGGACCCCCTCCCGCTGCGCGGAGAGACGCGCCCGGTGCCCCCGGCCCCTCCGCGCCGGGACATGTTTTGCCAAAAGCAGCCGGGTGAGGATTTACCCTGGGTGATTCCTTTTTTTTTTTTTTTTGAATGAATGAACGAATGAAGCCGTGGCGTTTGGTTTTAACCCCCGCACGACGGAAACGCGCCGCAACTGCCACGACACAACATCCACGGCACAACGTCCCTGCCGAGTGCTGCAAGGCGAGAAACTCCGCGTTTCTATAGATCGGCAGGCATCGCTTGCTTTTTAAGCCCTAAATATTTCTGCTGCACTAACGTTTAGAGAGCCACATGAAGAATTTCCTTCGGCGGGAATAACTGACTCTGGATATCCCAGTCACAGCTGCAAGGAAGGGTAGAGAGGGAACAAACAAGGTCAGATCCTGACGTTGGGCTGCTTTCCCCCGCAGAGCAATGCTCACCGACGCAGCCCAAGGCCTAGTTAGAGCGACAGAGAAGCACGGACAGGGTCACGCAAAGACAYGCGTGTTTCCAGTGGGACAGGCAGACCTTTCCGAGGGCTGGCGATCACCGCTGTGAGGGCCACACGCCCGAGCATGCCGCGGCATTACCCGGGGCTTCTCAGTGCCCTCATCCCCTTGTTGTGTCCCCTGAGCGCCTCTACCAACCCACTCGTGAACTCGCGTCCCCCCGCACACTACCCTTCCCCGCTGCCTTCGACGTCGCCTCCCTTCAGCATTAAAGCTTAAAATCCACCCAAACCCGACAGCTCCGGTTTAATACCCTTTTTTTAAAAAATATTTTTCTGCTGTTTCTTCGCTGGGCACCCGCGAAAAAGCAGCGCGGCTGCCGGGAGCCGCGGGCTGCGGCAGGGCGAGAGGACGGCCGCGTCCTGCGGGGGCGAAGCGGCCGGGGGGATGCTGCGGGGATGCGGGTGGCGGGAGCTGCCGGGCGAGCAGTCCCCGCCGGACCCCAGCTCGGGGCGGCGAGAGGGAACTGTCATCGGCGGGAAAGTGCTGAATTTGGCCTGACCGCCGCGCCGGCCCCGCTCCTCTGCGGGAGGGATAAAGTCCTCACTCCCCGCGGTGACCGCAGCAAAACGGCCCCGCAAAGGGCAAACACGCCGGGGCCTGCTTTGGGCAGCTGATGGTGGGGAAATGTGGTTCTCATAGTCTTTTGAACGGAGAAAGTGGAAGGATTTCTCCACCAATATGCTTTAAAATAAGGACTAGAGGGATTGCCTGTCTGAGGTTTCTCGGTTCCTGGCGAGGTATTTTGATTAGGAGGTTTATTTCTAGTTAAACTTCCACGGCATGTCTGAGGTGTTATTGCAGTTTCCCCAAGAACTAAACAAAATACTTTCTCAGCCCTCGGTTTCGAGGTAAAGACGATGGAAAAAAACCACCAGCCCACTACATGTTAAAAATTAGGGCACTGCGAGTCAGCTAGTACCGACTGACTACCAGGAGCGAGGGCTTCTCGCCTGGGAAAGCAAGGCTGGTCTGAAACGCCCCAGTCCTCAGGTGGACCCAAACACACCGCAGGGGAAGGTGACGGGGTGGACAGGGAGTTTGGGAGCAGGGACCCTCCTCTATACCCTCACTCCCCATTGCATGCGGGACTCCAGCCCCGTGTCTTTGCTGCCCCCCTCCCCGGGTGCTTTATCCCACCGGCCCTTATTTCTGCAGGGTCCCGAGTACCACTGAGCTCCCCCACCTGTGTCTGCACCACCGGGGTCCTCAAACATCTTCTCATCCTTCCTTACCTCGCCCCCAAGGGATCTGCCTGGTTTTAGGTTAATGGAAGAACTGCTCGACTTGAGTGTCCTTGCTCAAGTAATGACACTCAGTGAAAGTTTTTCTTGGTTGCAACTGGGAGGTTGGGGGGTCCAGAACTGCGTCATGCAAAGGAATAGACCCATGTCCCTCAGTGGGAGCAGGACTGGGGCTCAGGCCCTCGGTAGGAAAGTCATCAAGGACACCCCAGGAAGAAGTCCCCGAGCTCAGCAGAACGATAATTGTTAATGACCTTCACTGGGTTTGGACATACTGGTGTGAGTAAAGAGTCTTTAAAGTTTCTTTCCCCACCAAGACTTTGCCAGGTGTCTGGACTCCAGATAGCTCAATTTCTGCCAGGTTTGATCTGGGATTTTTGCCACGTTTTAGATCACGTTTGCACCTTCTCCGCTCTGACCTCCACATGCTCACCCTCGTTGATTGTAGTGAGCTTCCTAAAACAAGCAACAAGACAAAACCATGGCGTTTAAAAACTCATAAATAAATTCTTCTGTATGTCTTGGACAAAGATTAGGTTCTTACTATATGTGTTGCTCTAGCCAGCTACAGAGACATGTGATATATGAATTTGGAAACAAAATAATAAAAAAAATTAACACCCTAGATCTCTGTTCTTTGCTAGGATAACCCCAGGGAAAGAAAAGCAATGTTCCAGCAACAAGGTCAGTTTTCCTTGATAACTTTGCAAGATACGTATTATTTTATGTCTTAACACACCACCTTAAACCTGGAGATCTCACAGATCTGCAAGGAAGCAAGACCTGTTCCGCAGAGAGTACTGGTTTTTTATTCCTTCTGCAGGGTATTTTCTAGGTATTCTGGGAACACAAATGTCTCTTAGCTTCCTTGCAAGATTTCCACAGGGGTATCAAGGAAAGCATGAAGTCCTCAGTGCTGCTTGCTTCTGTCCCCACTCCCAAGAGATCCAGCTGAACCCGTCTGTAGTCCCCTGCTGGCTTGGTACGTGGTGTCTGACACTGCCATCTTGTGTTCTAGAGTTTCAGCTGTTTACAAAAACAGAGTCTCTGTCACTAAGTTTCAATGAAAAGGTGTAATTTGCAAAGAAAAAGGTGTAGTTGAGTCTGCAGACAGTTTGACACATGCTTTCAAAGGGAGGTGCCAAGTGCCCGCTTTATTTAACACACTAAATTTCAACATTTTAGCTTCTAACTAGAGAGTAAAGTTTAAGCATAATTGAGCCTGTTGGATCTTTCAAAGGATGAGCAGGTTTTTCTCTATCTATCATGGTTCAGCTTAGGCTTTGCTGATCTCTTAGGTCTCTCCGGTGGCACCTTTATTCCAGTTTACCATTCTCTAGGAAGAAACTAGCAGAGTTTATTTATTCTTTGTAGACACAAACATGAAGGTCATGTCAACAGTTTCCTGCATATTTTCTGCCTTTGCTACCACCACTGTAACCTCAAACAGACCTCCACACACTCACCATGCAGTTTTGGTGAATGGCTTCAACAGGTAAAATTGCATGAAAGAGAAAAGCTAAGGAAAATAATTCAAACAGGGCAAGACAAGGAAGTTTCAACCTAGCTTAATCATTTGAACTGATTGGTACAGATATCTGGACAGTGAGGACAGATGGAAGTGAACTGAGGGTGATATACCCGTTTTATACCCACTGTTACATACAGAAATGCTTTGGGGAGCTGGAAAGGGAAGGGTAAAATGGGGATGACAGAGACATCTCTGGAAATGCAGAAGGGCTGTCAAACTGTGTCTTTACTTTTAAATTATCTGTTTTTTTTCCTTACAGAGAAGGCCCAGTGGAACGTTAAAGAGAATGATCTGACTTTTTTTTTTGGTATGTTATGACCTAGATTACTTAAACACAGTTTTCTTTTTTAATTAAAATAAGTATAGATTGCAAATCTCTGTATCCTTTTAAAAGAATTAAAGTCATATAAGAATGGTGTAATTAGAGTAAGTGATGAAAACTTTCTGGTCAGGACTTCAAAACCTGTCAAATTAATAATGAACAACTTGAGTAAGGTGTTGCAAATAATGTTAATTAAAAATGTCCATGTGCAGTCCCTTTGAGGGCATGTGAATAAATATCTAACAGTTTCTATTGGGGTCTCAGTTTATACTGAAAATGGGGAAGTCTTTATAATTCATAACTATTACAGAGTCTTTATGAATGGTCTTTCTCATATTTCCCACTGGAAACCATTAGATAATCTGTTTTTATTATACAGAGCCAAACATTTGGCTTAATATTTTTATTTTAGAACAGACCACAGAATCGTGGGGATATTAGCCATCTCATAATTTTTAGGGGTGCCTTAAAACCATGTACATTTATTCCTGTCTTGAGAGTTTCCTAAAGTTACAATCTTTGATCCTTGTTCTCCTAAAAATGTTACCCAAGATACATATAAAACAGGTATTAAAGGAGTTTCCTACTCTATGTTTCTTCATTAACCATCTACCTTACCACCCACCAATGCTGTGGATTTAAGAGTCTACATAATTGAGTCCGTAAATTAACAAAAAAATCCAGACAGCTGGAGCAACCAGGCGGTAGATGGTACATTGGCCTTAATGTTCTCATATTAGCACATTAAACAAGCAGAAAGGGAGCTTTTAATTATGCCTGTGTTTTTTTTTTTTTTTTTTTTTTTTTAATGGCAACAAGATACAAGTCTTTCCCTGACCTTCCTGCAAAGTCAGTATTTTTTTTGGTCCAAAGCTGAATTAAGAGAGATAAGTGCATGGATTGGAGGATTATTCTGAGTATCTGAGAAAGATTGTAAATAGGAAGTCATGGACTTCAAGCACAATCCCAACCGGTGTTCAGTGTTCTAAACTATGAGTTATTCAGCTTTTCAAACTGACAGCTTGTAAATGTAAATTTTATTAAATGCAGAGCAATAAAATTTTGTAAGTTTCTGTCATTTTGAATTTTAGTGGCTCAGATTGAAGCCTCCAGCCTTTTAAATCACAACTTGTACGAGCACAGCTCTAAAGCATTCACCATTCTTAAATGTGTGCTTTTCAAAGACTTGTTACTGCCTTTGCTCACAAAATATCCTTGTCAGGATCCAGGTATGCATGTCTCATGTCAATGATAGCCTGACAGGCTCATGCCCTCTGTTGTGTTTACATTGTATATTGTATAAAGCTTTCTTCTCTTCATTCTCACTAGGCAGAAAATAAAACAGGGTTAGCAGTGATATCACCCTTCAGATCAGCCAGATTTTCTCCTTTGATCTCCAAAAAAATTCTCTGCATGTGCATGGCAAGAGTCTGGCTCAAGGATTCTTGGTTTGCACTTGAGATAGACATCGAATGATTCAGGACAAATGAAAATGTACCAACACTTACCAGTTAAAGCTAAAATCTAGCAGGTAATATTTTGGAAAAGTTCTTGCTTGACAAAGTGAGATCATTGGAGACCTCTGGTAACATTTTAATGGATTAGCAGAGCTTGAGGAGAAGGCAGTTTTGGGTAGGCAAAGGATCACAGGAACTTGGCCAAACAGCTCAGACATTTATGAGAGCATTTTTTTCAGAAGATTACAGCCACCACTGAAGAACCAAAGTGAAGTGACAGAATTGCACAGCACCCAACAGGTTTGTGTTTGCCAGTGGGGATCTAAAACCCAGCCACTTCACTTGATGTGCTCCAGCAGTCACAGATACATACGTCAGTGTGTGTGGCTGTGGGTGTGAGTGTACATTTGTCCATTTCAAGGAACACTATCAATTCGATATATCAAATTTCCTTCTAAAAACATGTACTCTAATTACAAGTAACCATTGCAAATCACTCCAAACATTTCAAATTGTGTTGCATGGTGAGTAAGATTAAAGGGCCAGCACATTTAATTGCAAGTCTGAATCTCAGTTCTTGTAGTAGTCTAAATGTGTATTTTTTCATAGTATTTCATCAGGTCCATGCAATAAGCTGTACAAGCTCTTAATTCATTTAATACATTGTGAAACTGAACATGAATTTTATTCTTTTATTAACCAGCAAGAATTTTGCCTGAGTAAAGTAAAGTAAAATCAGCAGGATCTGAGCCACTATTAGATGCTAAAAGGATATGTGGTGGAATCCTCAAGACACTGAAAATAATACCTGATCTCTCATTAGTAACTCTCGCATATTCTGAAAACCTTAATTGCAAGGTTTCATCCTGTTTACTTGAGTACAGAATTAGATATGTAAATTCTGTCACAGTTGTTGCTTTTAATTATACCTGGGGTGCTTTTCCTAACTATCTCTTCCTTACTATTTTCTGTACTCATCTGGCTGCTAATACATCTCTATGGTTTGGCTAAACATAGATCTGAGATCATCATGCCATAAAGCTACTCCAGCTCCATCAAGAACGCCTATAGTTTTGGCAATGAACTGCAGTTCATTTTGGTAAATGAACTGCCCTCAAAGATGTAAAATTTCCTGGGAGGAAGTTAGTTTGGGAGCACAGATTAGCGTTGAACGAAAGCATTTTGGGTGAGTCATGACTTTTGAAACCACACCAGAAGAAAATCAATACAAAGCAGGGTTTTGAAAATCAGTCACCCACATATGTAATGTTGCTGGTCATACTTGCTTATGGATTATTGGCAGTTAGTTCTGATTTTAGTTTGTTGTGCACAATAAGAAGGATGGACAGGAAAAAGTATCTGAAATTCTAGCCCTTTGTCATTCTAGCTGAGACACATTACCACTGAGCTGTGAGGTTTACTATGTTAAATAATATCAGTAATATCCAAGAGAGTATGTTTATTAGAGCTATGACAGGCCAGCTGCTGAATTGGACTGTGATGCCCAGCTGCCCAGCCAGGACATCAGCTCTCCAGTTTGCTGGATGTCATAGTAGCTGAAGCGGCAGCAGGGGTTTGTGCCCAGCCTCACTGCTTATGTCATGGCTTAAGTCACTGATGAAGATGAGTTCACGTGAAGGCATGAGGCTGTGGTGTGGGTGCATGTTCATTTCTGCCAAGTCTCTTGCTGTGGTGGTAACTGCAGGCAGAGGTGTGGTAGCAAATAACGGCAGGATAGGGCATGATAACATCGTGAGTCAGAGCCCTCTGCCACACTGGGTAGTGACACGAATGCCTGTCAGGCACAATAGACATTTCAAAGCTGATTAAGACATGTTACATTTAGTTATTCAAATGAGGATACTTTTCTGGCAAAGTACACTGGAGTAGTTAGTGCTTCAGTCATCTTTGCCTTCATTCGCTGACATGTTGCACTGAAATGGCACAGCGGATGAATGGCTGGATGGTTTGTGGAGGTAACACTGGGCTTCATCCTCTCTTGTCCTGTATCTTATATAGTCACTAACAGCAGTACATACCTGAGTAGGAGGCTACTAAATGACACTTTACAGACATTTCAAATTAATTTTGGACTGGAATAGTTGCCTACTCAAGAAAATCAGGCTTGGGTGTCTGCAGTCAGTGCAAACCTACCTCTCCCATGACGGTTTGACAGGAAAGTGTGCAACCAGCTGAGTAATTCCAGACTGAGATGTACAACTGACTGTATTGCTTGTATATTCACAGCAGCTAAAATCTCTGGTCAGGCATGAGGATCTCAGTTCACAAGGTGACGTACACAGGTATAGCCATATAGCCAATAGATCATATTTGTTCCTTAATTGCGAATTGCAGCCTGGGCATAAAGAAAGAAACAGGAACTTGCCACAGTCATGGGGGAGAAGCAAGAAACAGTGAGACGATTTTATTCAATATGGCAGACAACTGTACTGGATTATCAGTACCTTCCAGCTGCCAAGATATTTATAGACAAGGAGGTTGAGCAGTGAAGGAGCAGAGGAGTAGGCTCTTGTCTTTCACATCTGAGCCCTTCTGTACTTGGATTGGTAATGTTTTTTCCCATACAGTATGGGAGCTTCTTGAAGAGCTATGCAGATACATAACCAAAATAATCTGAAGTGTAGAGAGATCTCTTTCTGGAAAAAAGCTCCTGGAATAGGGATTCAAGTTTTGCCAAGTGGATCACAACCCAGAATATTTTTCTATGCTATACAGAGACTACTAAAATAAAGCCTAGCAGCCTGGGGAACTAATTAGGTTTGAGCACACTGAAAGCATCGTTGGTGTGCGCTGCAGTGAACACAGAACTGCATGCTTAGGTATAACAGTCATGACTAACATCTGCAGTTTCGTGTTGGAGATAAATGTATTTTTGGAGAGGTCGAGGTAGGAAACCCTGAGGTCTAATCTTGCCTTTGAGGCTGACATTGTATATGACTTTGAGCAGGTCAATTAGACTTGGCAGAAAGGAGATTGCAGTGGGTTTCCTATGTCAAGATTCATTCAACTCATGTATGTGCAGTTCCTTGGATGGAGATCAATAGTGAATGATTATTGTTGGAGAGGCTGATCATAAAAATGCTGAATGGGATATATTCACTATCACGGGAGTCTTAAAAATCATTTGCAATTAATAATTTATTCAGAAAATTGAGTTTGTCTTCTTGTGTATTGTTCAAAAGTAGATCATACCTTCACAGATTGATAGATTATACAAAGGCATTTACTGATGTACTTCCAAGGGATTTCTCCTGGCATAAAGTTCAGTGTGAAAAAGAATAATTAATAAGGACCTCCAGGCAAGTGGAAAATAGGATACATTGCAACACAGGTTTACTTCATGTGTCAGATTAACGTGACAGTTTTCCTTGCTGAAAGATTTTTTAGACAAGGGCGATATGGTAGATAGCATCTATGTGGACTTTGATAAAGAGAGAGTAGCTACTCATTAAGTTAGAAAGGTGGAAATCAGTAGATAAAGTGAAGATGGGAGAACTAGCTAAAGGGAAAAAGATAATGGATATTACTGAAAGAAGTATCAGGTTGCAGGGGATGGGCTATCTCAACGATAAGCTTCAGGTGCAATCTTGTGTAATGCATTTCTTAATGAGCTGCCCACAAAAAGCAGGATCGGGCTGATTAACTGGTAAGAGGATGTATAGGGAAGCTATAGGGGAGGCTCAAGATATTGGGCCAAAAGAACTGGGTAACTCTGTGGTCTGAAACACTTGATGTGGGATAAGATTCAGCCATATAAAGTGCAAGGTCATACACTTGGAAACTAGTAAACAAATCTCCAGGAGAAGATAAGACATCAGAGCTAACAATTTAAGAGGAGAATGAGATGGCTACTAGGTCTATTGGAAATGTGATTTATTTGTGAAAAAAGCAAATGCAATTGTAGTGCTCAGCAATAAAAGCTGGGGGGAAAGGAGGAGGAAGGGGGGACATGTGACGTTACGGCATTTATCTTCCCAAGTAACTGTTACACATGCTGAGACTCTGCCTTTCAGGAAGCATCTAAACATCTGCCTGCTGATGGGAAGTAGTGAATGAATTCTTTTTCTTGCTTTGCTTGTGCATGCACCTTTGTTTCACTTATTAAACTGTCATTATCTCAATCTTTATTTCTTGCTTTTGCTCTTCTGATTCTCTTCCCCATCCTGCTGGGGGAGAGTGAGCAAGTGACTGGGTGGGAGCTTATCTGCCAGGTGGGTTCAACCCACCACATGGAGTCAAACCACTAGGCTCTAGAACAAGCTTCCAGCAAGTGGTGGGGGCAAATGACTTTCCCGCTTTTGTGACGGAACTTGATGGTTTCCTTCAGGAATTCTACAACAGGACACCAGCGATTCAGGTGGGTCCTGCCAAACTTGCAGTCCTAGATGCTAGAAAATAATCCTAGAATTATTTTCCACGTTGTTTTAAAAGGAAGAAAAAATGAATGGCTTTATATTGGACGGGTAACAGGTCAACACTGTGAGAAAGACAGCTTTCTCCATTATTCTAACAAGCATTGTGGTTTGGAGACAAGGAACAGGAGTTCCCAGTGATCCTCTGTGTTCAGGTGGGAAACTTCAAATTTGCACGACCCTCTCAGTAGAAGTTAGATGCACTTTGTGTGAATTCCAGTTGCCTCTTCTATAAATTAGTTCTTGTTCTGAAGGTCTTTTTGACCCCTTCTCTTTCTCTAACTGTTGTTGTTATTTAGCCTGGCTATTGCTGTATTTTCTACTGTGAGTTGGCTAGCATGCTTTCCTTCAACAGTGAGAAAAAGTGTTTACCACACTGAAAATGTGGTGTGGCTTTACTAGCAAATTCGGCTAGTGGAAAGACCAGAGAACTTGTTTGTGCATTCACACAACTGGAGAGCAAGTTTCCAATGTGGGTTTTTATGTTAGCTGTGGCCAGAATTACTGTTCATGTCTTAAATACTAGCCAGGTGTCAGTTAGCTATTTCTTTTTCCACAATGCAGGGAAAATTTAGCACCTTACAAAAAGTAAAAAGCTACTACTTACTTTACTCTTCTCTCCCCAGCACAGACAGTGTAGAAGCAGATATGTTGTTTGGGACTACATACCTTGGTCACTTTTGTGGGAGGGAGGATGCGGTTAGCCTTCTCTTAAACATTTAGCTTGGCCTCCATAGTCTTGTGCTTGGTGAACCTCACCGGTCCTGTTTTACTGGGTAGTTTGTGGGGAACAGCTGGCTAGCGGTTCTTCCCTGTTTTATTAGGCAATGTAGTTCATAAAAGTTGCGGCCTTCAGTTTAACCATATTCCTGTGTGGAAAGTCTTGTTCACTGCAGCGTCTGGGCCAGAGACGTTTACATCACTGTAATCAACAAGCACTTAAAGCAGTTATTCCTTAAATGACCTTAGGTTAGCAGGAAGCAAGATGGAAGAATGCCCTTCCAAAAGCAAGGATTTCCAACTTCAGTAGGAGCTGTTTTTTACATGTATAAAAACAAGTGATTATTTACCATCTCCACTCAGTTGTCAGTCTAGTCAGCCGCATTAATCACTGAGTCTGACTCAAGGCACAGTAATCAAGCAGTGCAGAAGAACAGACTATCTGGTAAAGACATTAGAGATGATACTGATGAAGAAGAAACAGTTTGGTTTTTATTTGCAAATCTCTAATGCAATTAAAAGTAACAGCTGCTTTCCACTCTGCTCCAGAGTAAAGTGGCAAAATCAACACAATACCGTAAGTAAATCTGTTAAATTTTTGTTGTAATACACATTCCACTTTTTTTGGAACAATTTTGCTTTTCTTTTCAAGAAGGACACTTTACTCGTTCAAACAGATGTAATGGCAATTTCCACCTTGAAGAAGAGGAGGTCTATGGATCCCAGCTACAGAGGCTTGAAATAGAAAAATTGATATGAATGAAACACAAAAGGAAATGCGTGTGTTTGTGTAAGCACAGGAAGAAATAGCAGAACAAAAGTTAAAAGAATGGCTTGTATTGGTAACAGAGGACACAGCTCCCGTCAATCACTGAGAAATGTGGTGTTTCCATCAAGCGCTGAAGACGACAGCACAGATGACTCGCTAGCTAACGACCCTGCATTCCTGACAAGGATGGCAAAAAGGTTGCAAACTCTCACACATGCCGTTCCTTTTTCTGTCAGCCCAGAATTCCACCTCATTCAGTTTGATTCGCACCTTTCCCCAGAGCCTGGGAGAAGCATATGGCTCTGACACAGGGAAGGATGACACAAATGATTCTTGTTATAGCTATTTCCTATGTAGGTAGTGATTTTGGGCTCTTTTGTAGACACTTGCATGTAGGAAATGCAACCTTACACTATATTCTGAAAAATTCACACATTCACAAAAGTCCAGTTTGCATTTGCACAATATGCATTTGCAAAAATAGTATAACTGTGTATGCTACAATTATTTAGTCAGGGTAACTTAAGAACATGGGGCAAAGGAACCAAAACTGGAACTGTGCTATTTCTTCTTCAGACTGAAACTGATTACCAACAATTATTTTCTAATTAAACTGGAACAAAATGGTGGAAAAATGGTGGGGAAAAAAAAGAGTATTTCTGATTGCCAGCTCAAAACAACAGCAGAAATGAAAAGCAATGGCTTGCAATGAAAAATGTGACCAGGAGGGTGTAGAGGAAGATGTGAGGGAGGGAAGTGGTGGCCTCCAAGAGAGGCACAGAAATAAGCAGGTGCCAGGAAAGAAAGTTCCTTTTGACCCAGATGAGGAATGAGCTGGGTATGTGGCCCTGTCTCCTGGGAGGGAGGAAGATGTTGTACAGGAGAGGTTGACTGGAGAGAGTGAATAATAAGCAGAGATTCCCACACTTGTCTCTGACCCTCAGAAATTCCTGCAGATCTTTCCCAGCACCAGCTTCCTACAACACCCACCCTTTCCAGCCCCCTTTCCTTACCTACATAAAACCTCTGACTCCTCCACCGCTGCCTGTCTCCCCTCCTAAACCTCTCTGGCCCCTCCTAGCACTCTCCATTACCTCTGTCCACCCAAACTTACTCAGCAGTTGTAGTGATCCCACTTAGGGAGAGCTGCCAAGTCTTCAAATACTCGAGCCTTTTCAGCTAAAACTGAACTGGAACAACTTCAGTGATAATCTGAAGATAAAGAACCAAACCAAATGAAAACATTTATTAAACTCACTGCCCAGCTGATAAAGGTGGAAGTTTTAGTAGTGGCATAGAGCAGCAGCAACAATTGGTCTTACAGACTCTTAAAAGTCCTCAACTGAAAGTGAAAATCTACATAGGCTAAATCTAAGCCTTCTGGGTTTGCTTTTCTCAGCAACCTTCCATGGACTCCTGCAAGGTGTTTTCAAACACCCAAGGCTCCACTGATCAATAACTATTGGTTTAGGGAATTGAAATGAAGTCATATAGCTCTTCCCTCCCTTTTTCTGAAGTATAGAGATAGGAAACTGTCTAAACCATTTGGTTTCACATACTAAAAAAGTTGATTTAATTCAGTAGAAAATGCTCAAGCCAAGAAATAGACCAAAACTTGAGAGAGAATGGGGATACAATTACTTTCTTATTTGGAGCCTAAATGAAATATGGGAATTTTTAAATTGTTGCCTTCTCTGTTGTGGTTTAGCCCGGCAGGCAGCCAAACACCACACAGGTGCTCACTCACTGCCCCCTGCACCCCAGAGGGATGGGGGAGAGAATCGGAAAAAAAAAAAGTAAAATTTGTGGATTGAGATAAAGACAGTTTAATAGAACAGAAAAAGAAGGGAAAATACTACTACTACTACTACTACTAATGGTAGAATATACAAAATGAGTGATGTACAATGCAATTGCTCACCACCCACTGACCAATGCCCAGCCTGTCCCCGAGCAGCAATCGCTACTTCCCGGACCACGCCTCCTAGTTTATATACTGAGCATAACGTCATATGGTATGGAATACCCCATTGGCCAGTTGGGTCAGCTGTCCTGGCTATGCTCCCTCCCAGCTTCTTGTGCACCTGGCAGAGCATGGCAAGCTGAAAAGTCCTTGACTAGTGTAAACACTACTTAGCAACAACTAAAACATCAGTGTGTTATCAACATTATTGTCATACTAAATCCAAAACAGAGCACTCTACCAGCTGCTAGGAAGAAAATTAACTCTATCCCAGCTGAAACCAGGACAATCTCACTTATCATTGACAATATTCTCGATTACCAGTGAATTACCAGTGAAATTTCTTCATAAAGAAATAATATAAAGTATTGAGAAAGTATAATGAAAAACAAAAGAGCAAATATCAAAATACTGACTGAATGTCCACTAAACAATATATATTTATTTTCTGTGTCATTGGGTGACCCAGGCATTTTTCAGGGAAAGCTCTACTCAAAGGCACTGCTCAAGGATTTTTTTCTTAGTATTCTAAAAATGCAGAAGAAGAGTTTCAAATTATTTGCATACTGCCATCAATGAAAAAAAAGTTAATTTTGACTGCAGTGTGTTCCGTTTGTTAATTCCAGTGCTTTTCAACATGTTTCATATATTTCCTTTACCCATGAAGTATCGAGCAGTTCAAGACTAGCTTCCTTTCATCTATAAAATGTTGTTCATATTTAGCAAATAACAAACTAGTTAAGATTGCAATGACAAAAACATTTCAACCTGAAAACCTCCCTAGAGGGGATGTGCTGGTACCAACAATCTGTACCACTCCACATAAAATAATGACACCCTGCCATTAATGTGCTTGCTGAACACCACCAAATAAGATGTATAAAGATTTGTAGTCTGATTGTTTGCTCTGTTATGCTAGTATAAAGTGAAATAATGGTAAACAACGCTCTTTTGTAGTTTTATTCTTAATTAAAGCATTAACTCCACCGGGCAGCTTTAATCTTGTATACTGATTTTTTATATAGTCAAAAAGGATTTTAGTACATCCCTGTCATCCACACACTTAACAACTGCAAGGAGGCTCCTGGGGGATGAGTTGTCTGATTACGTTACTATGCTGTCTCCTGGGGTAGTTTACATTCATCTTTCTTGGTAGTCAACAGCAAACATGCATGTTTATCCACATCAAGTATTCTTTGTATTTCCAAAATTATGCCTTAATGTATAAGTGCTTATTTAAAAAGATCAGATACACAGCCTCAAGATAACTTTAAGCCCATGAATGCCATATTCAAGATGAAACAGTTCTTTCTATATTGTTCACTCGTTTAGATGATGACGCTAACTTTCAATAAGCTCGGGTGATTTGTGGAGAAAAAAATGAATATAATCTAAGAAGAAAATTAAGTTTGGGGATGTGTATTATAACACACACATTTCTTTGTTGTATTTCAAACGAGAATACATGTAGCACCTTCCTCTCTGATCATCCTGCTTTTGCACACGCAGCCCAAACCCCACTAATTCTCATCTTGGGGGTTGAATAGAACCCTGCTTCTCCCCAAAAGTGCTGGGAAGCTTTGAATTAATCTTTTATGTTCTTTCTTAATGTGATTGAGGCAGAATTGGCAGGAATATGAACAGTTCTATCAACAGTGGTTTATCAATCACGTGACTGCCCTGATGTGAGATGTGGAGCTTTTAAATGTCTAATGCCAATTGTATAACCGTTCAGTATTTCAGAAATCATACAGGAAAATTCCATGTTTGTCCCTGTTGCTCTTCCTTCCAATGCTGTTCAGCTGAGCCCTGATGCTGATCTTGCTGAAGTTCCTAGTTAAGAGAACTTGCAGTATAATTAGGCTAAAAGATGATTTGAACTGGAAAATAGTTGATGAGTAACATATTTAATTTGTTTTGAAGTATGAAGAAAGTGGCAAAGATGTGTGTCTGGTTTTCCATTAGAAATTAAGGTCTTTTCTGCTTTTTTCCCCCTTTTTTCAGAATGTCATTGGGAAAGTATTTGGTCTCAATTCTGCAAACACTTGAATACATGAGTAATAAGGAATCTTCTTGATCCTGCTGAGGATTGAATAAAACTGTGTACTTGTAATATTGGAAATTTCTGACACACTTTCCAAAAAGAAAACATGAAAGAGACTGAAACAGGAATGATTTCTATTCAGACATTACACAAAGTTGTTCTAAAAATTCTTTCCTTGATATTGAATCCATTAAAGTACATCTATACTTTAAACAGCTTTAGCTGGCTCTTTTGTTCAAGTTGTTGTGTAAACTATGCCCAAAGAATTGTTATCACTCACCATATTGGAAGGATATGTCAAATAGGGGCTTGCAGAGATCTGGTACTCTTGGATATCTTTATTAATGAGTTTGGAATAGAGAATATGATTCCTAAAGTTGCAGATAAAACCAAGTTGGAAGGGATAGCGTGCATTTTGTAGGACAGGATTATAAACAAAATTATATTGACAAATTGTGCAAGTAGCCTGAAATATAGGACAAAATTCAATGGGGACATGCAGAAAGCACTACAGCTAAACAGGAATAAAACCTCAAAGTGTATGAAATTCTGATAACAGGAGAGGATTCAGAGGGTTTTTTTAGTAAATCAGAAACAGTATGAGTCAGCAATGTCATACCGTGAAGAAAGCAAACATCATACTGGGATATATAAACAGGAGTCTCGTATGTAAGACACATGAAGTAATACTTCCACTCTACTCAGTACTCAACCAAAGTACTGTATCCAGTTTTTGGCACACCACTTCATGAAAGTGGAGAGGGGCCAAAGGAAAGCAACAAGAATAATCAGAAGTCTAGAAAAGACAACCCGGGGAAAGACTGAACGAAGAGGAGTTGTTTAGTCTACGGAAAAGAAGACGGACTGAAGGCATGCTAACAGTTTTCAAATATGTGAAAGACTGATGCAAAAGAGGAGGTTATAAACTGTTCTCCATGTCATTGTGCATAATAAAATAATGGTTTGAAATTCAGTTAGGGCTATGTAGACAAGTTTTCTTACTAGTTGCCTATATGGATAGAAAAGTTCTGAGTAGATCGCCTAAGAAAACGGTGGCATCCCTATCTGGTGGGTTTAGGAGAAGGTTAGGGAAAGAGTTGTCAAGAATGGCTGAGCTGCAACATGCGGAAATTAGGCTGGACTCAGTGCGGTGCTTGCTATTGTATTTGCTTTCTATGCTAGCACATTTCTTTAAAAATATTAATATATCTTGTTGCTGTGCAGAAGCCTAGCCAAGAAAGGGACTTGGCCATGCAGGTGGATGTAGCTAGAATGAAAATGCAGCCCCTTGGTTAAAGTGGATCACCTCTGCTAGAAGCACTGCAGACAACCAGTTTTCTGCTCTCAAAGGAAATCTCTCAGGGAATTACCCAGTTTTTATTTTCCCTAAGTGGTTTCCTGGTTTTGGCTGGGATAGAGTTAATTTTCTTCCTAGTAGCTGGTACAGTGCTGTGTTTTGGATTTAGTATGAGAAGAATGTTGATAACACACTGATGTTTTAGTTGTTGCTATGTAGTGCTTACGCCAGTCAAGGACTTTCAGCTTCCCATGCTCTGCCAGGTGCACAAGAAGCGGGGAGCGGGGCACAGCCAGGACAGCTGACCCAAACTGGCCAGAGGGATATTCCATACCATATCACATCATGCTCAGTATATAAACTGGGGGGAGTTGGCTGGGGACACACATCGCTGCTCGACAACTGGCTGAGCATCGGTCGGCAGGTGGTGAGCAATTGCATTATGCATCACTTATTTTCTATATTCTTTTATCATCATTATTATTATTATTATTTTCCCATCCTTTTCTGTCCTATTAAACTCTCTTTATCTCAACCTACGAGTTTTACTTTTTTTTTTCCGATTCTCTCCCCCATGCCACCAGGGGCAGGGTGCGGGGAGGAGTGAGTGGCTGTGTGGTACTTAGTTGCCAACTGGGGTTAAACCACGACAGTCCTTTTTGGCGCCCAATGTGGGGCACAAAGGGTTGAGATAATGACAGATCTGACCAGAGCGTGTTAAAACAAGTTTGTTATAAGCATTCTTTATATTAGTTTAGTAGTCGCTGGTCACAATGTTGATWTATTTGCTCTCAAAGTTGTTGTATTTGTTCTCAGAGTTGTGTTATGTAACACCTTACTTGCTGTATATACTGTTTATCAGTATTTATGTGCTGTTTATCACCTCTGGGAGGTGGATTAAGGTTATCGCTTTGCTGTACTGTGTAACACTGGCTTATGGTATGATAAAATTACTGGTCATGAGATCAGTCTGGTATTTGTACTCAGCATTGCCATCACCTCTGTACTTCGGGAGCCATCTATTGGAAATTATTAATAATTACACTTTTTACTTTTTCTCCTCGGAGAGCCAAGCTATGTGGGAGACCATCTTCCCCTTCTCCTCCAGGCTAATTACAATAGCTCTTGAGAATTTTGAATATCCTTGGGATGTTCAAACCAGGATGTTCCTATTGCTATGTCTCCTGAATGTGGTCCAGGTCTTGTTTTAGGTTAAAAAACTATTTAAGAATACCATCCAGAGATCTACCCCCGTGACAGGCACTGTGGTTACTCAAACCCCGGCGACAGGCACTGTGGCTACTTCAACCCCGGTGACAGGCACTGTGGCTACTCAAACCCCAGCAACAGTCACTGCGGCTGAACCAGAGAACCAACCCGTGCTGGTATCAGTCACCCCTATACACAGGAAGAAATACACAAGAAAATCAGCTCATTTAGTAAGGGATGAAAATGAACCAGGGCCATCATGAGAACAGGAGGAGGAAGAGGCAAAACCCATAAATGAGATGGTAATCATCCAATCCCTATCCCTGAGTGAGCTGCGAGATATGYGAAAAGATTTCAGCTGTCGTCCAGGCGAGCACATTGTCACCTGGCTGCTCTGGTGCTGGTGTCGTGGTTTAACCCCAGCCAGCAACTAAGCACCACACAGCCGCTCGCTCACTTTCCCCCAGTGGGATGGGGGAGAGAATCGGAAGGGTAAAAGTGAGAAAACTCATGGGTTGAGATAAAGACAGTTTAATAGGGAAAGCAAAAGCCGTGCACGCAAGCAAAGCAAAACAAGGAATTCATTCACTACTTCCCATCGGCAGGCAGGTGTTCAGCCATCTCCAGGAAAGCAGGGCTCCATCATGCGTAACGGTTACTTGGGAAGACAAACAGCATCACTCCGAATACCCCCCCCCTTCCTTCTTCTTCCCCCAGCTTTATATACTGAGTGTGATGTCACATGGTATGGAATACCCCATTGGCCAGTTGGGTCAGCTGTCCTGACTATGCTCCCTCCCAGCTTCTTGTGCACCTGGCGGAACATGGGAAGCTGAAAAGTCCTTGACTAGTAGGCTACTTAGCAACAACTAAAAACATCAGCGTGTTATCAACATTATTCTCATACTAAATCCAAAGCATAGCACTATACCAACTACTAGGGAAAAAAAAAAAAATTAACTCTATCCCAGCTGAAACCAGGACAGCTGGGATAACGGGACCAGTAGCCTGGAATTAGAAGCCAAGCAGCTGGGATCCCTTTCTAGGGAAGGGGGCATTGACAAAGCGATTGGAAAAGGGGCACAAGCCCTCAGCCTCTGGAGGCGACTCCTGTCAGGTGTAAAGGAAAGGTATCCCTTCAAGGAAGATGTTATGTATTGCCCAGGCAAATGGACTAGAGGTATCCAGTACCTGAGGGAATTATCCATGCTGTAGGTGATTTATGATGACCTGAACAACGAGCAGTTACCCAAAGATCCAGATGAAGTCAAGTGCATGCAACCCATGTGGCGGAAGTTTGTACGGAGCGCACCGGCATTGTATGCAAACTCATTGGCAGTAATGACCTGGAAAGATGGAGAGGAACAGATAGTGGATTAATTGGCTGGCCAACTCCGGCAATACAAAGAAAGTCTCTCTTCCTCCCTTGTTTCGGCTGTGGAGAAACTGTCCTGGAAGGTCCAGAGGTTTTTGAGAAAGGGAGAAAGGGAAGAAAGTAGTCCGAATCCTTCTGAAGGCCAGTTTTGCCATAAAACAGAGTAAGGTCAAGGGACCTGCACAGGAGATCCAGTTTTTAGGAATAAAATGGCAAGATGGGCGTCGTCACATCCCAATGGATGTGATCAACAAAATAACAGCCATGTCTCCACCAACTAGYAAAAAGGAAACACAAGCTTTCTTAGGTGTTGTGGGTTTTTGGAGAATGCATATTCCAAATTACAGCCTGATTGTAAGCCCTCTCTTATCAAGTGTCCCAGAAGAAGAACGATTTCAAATGGGGCCCTGAGCAACAACAAACCTTTGAACAAATCAAACAGGAGATAGTTCATGCAGTAGCCCTTGGGCCAGTCCGGGCCAGACAAGATGTAAAGAATGTGCTCTACACTGCAGCCAGGGAGAATGGCCCTACCTGGAGCCTCTGGCAGAAAGCACCAGGGGAGACTCGAGGTCGACCCYKGGGGTTTTGGATTCGGGGATACAGAGGATCCGAGGCCCGCTATACTCCAACTGAGAAAGAGATATTGGCAGCATATGAAGGGTTCGAGCTGCTTCAGAAGTGGTTGGTACTGAAGCACAGCTCCTCCTGGCACCCCGACTGCCGGTGCTGGGTTGGATGTTCAAAGGGAGTGTCCCCTCTACACATCATGCAACCGATGCTCCGTGGAGTAAGTGGGTTGCACTGATCACACAACAGGCCCGAATAGGAAACCCCAGCTGCCCAGAAATCTTGGAAATGATCACGAACTGGCCAGAAGGCAAAGAGTTTGGAATACTGCCAGAGGAGGAGGTGACGCGTGCTGAAGAGGCCCCACTGTATAATAAACYACCAGAAAATGAGAAGCAATATGCCCTGTTCACTGATGGGTCCTGTTGTCTTGTGGGAAAGCATCAGAGGTGGAAGGCTGCTGTGTGGAGTCCTACACGACAAGTCGCAGAAACTGTTGAAGGAGAAGGTGAATCGAGTCAGTTTGCAGAGGTGAAAGCCATCCAGCTGGCCTTGGATATTGCCGAACGAGAAAAATGGCCAGTACTTTATCTCTACACTGACTCATGGAT
>JAYKAV010002861.1:596220-636616 GCA_035582835.1 Phoebastria nigripes | reverse complement strand
TGATTATATCACACTCCCACAAACCCGCCAAGGCAAGCGCTATGGGCTCACCATGGTGGAAGCAACCACCGGATGGCTGGAAACATATCCCATGCCCCATGCCACCGCCCGGAACACTATCCTGGGCCTTGAAAAGCAAGTGCTATGGCGACATGGCACCCCAGAAAGAACTGAGTCAGACAACGGGACCCATTTCCGCAACACCCTCATAGACACCTGGGCCAAGGAGCATGGCATTGAGTGGGTATATCGTATCCCCTATCGTGCACCAGCCTCCGGAAAAATTGAACGATACAATGGACTGCTAAAGACTACACTGAGAGCAATGGGTGGTGGGACATTCAAGCATTGGGATACACATTTAGCAAAAGCCACCTGGTTAGTCAATGCTAGGGGGTCTGTCAATCGAGCTGGCCCTGCCCAGTCAAAACCCTTACGTGCTGTAGATGGGGATAAAGTCCCTGTAGTGCACRTAAAAAATATGCTGGGGAAGACAGTCTGGGTTATTCCTGCCTCAGGCAAGGGAAAACCCATTTGTGGGATTGCTTTTGCTCAAGGACCTGGGTGCACTTGGTGGGTAATGCGAAAGGATGGGSAAGTCCGATGTGTACCTCAAGAAGATTTGATTTTGGGTGAAAATAGCCAATGAACTGAATTGTATGATGTTAATTGCTATATAATGCTGTATGTCATCACTTCTATGGTGGCTATATGTCATATCAACAGTATTACAGTAAGAATCACCTAGATTAATGAAGAATGAACTTTGATGAGACTGAGCAAAGTGCAGTGATGATAGAACCGGATAAGCACAGCGATAATGGAACCAGAATTGGCTTCAGCATGCAACAATCCAAAACCACACACAGTCTCTCCTGCCCTGAAAGACTGCTATGACAGATGGAGCCCAAAAGTCATGGACTAGATGAACTCAACGGACATTTTAGAGGGATGGCCCATAGCCTAAGGGAACGATATCTGTGTGTATATATCAAAAGACAGGAAAAGTGGTGGTGATTAATTGGAATGTATTGGAAAGTGTGGGACCTGGGCATGATGTAGATGGTATAGAATAATGGGTGGATACTGTCCTGGTTTTGGCTGGGATAGAGTTAATTTTCTTCCTAGTAGCTGGTACAGTGCTGTTTTGGATTTAGTATGTGAAGAATGTTGATAACACACCGATGTTTTAGTTGTTGCTATGTAGTGCTTACACCAGTCAAGGACTTCCAGCTTCCCATACTCTGCCAGGTGCACAAGAAGCGGGGAGCGGGGCACAGCCAGGACAGCTGACCCAAACTGGCCAGAGGGATATTCCATACCATATCACATTATGCTCAGTATATAAACTGGGGGGAGTTGGCTGGGGACACACACTGCTGCTTGACAACTGGCTGAGCATCGGTCGGCAGGTGGTGAGCAATTGCATTGTGCATCACTTATTTTCTATATTCTTTTATCATTATTATTTTCCCATCCTTTTCTGTCCTATTAAACTCTCTTTATCTCAACCTACGGGCTTTACTTTTTTTCCCGATTGTCTCCCCATCCCACTGCGGGGGGAGTGAGCCAGCGGCGGTGTGGTGTTTGGCTGCCTGCCGGGTTAAACCACAACACGAAGTCTTCGAGCCGCCTGCCGGAGCTGCCCTTCCCTGGAGGCCTGCACCCAACGCCGTCAGGAGGGCCCCGCGGGGCGAGAGGGGCGGGCGTGCCCCCGCTCCGGCACCCCCTCACCGTGCAGCCCGTGACTCGGAATGGCGGAGCGCCCTTCCGCGCACACGGCCGTTGGAGCCGTTAGCCCCGCCCCATGCCCCGCCCATCCCGCGACCTCTGACCTCTACGTTCCTTAGTTACCGCGCGGGGCGTCATTTCGGGACTAAACCACCGCTGCGCGTAGCGGCGAGTCGGGCTGAACCATTCACCCGGCCGCTGTGGGGGGGGACGGAAGTGAGGGCGTCGCGGGTGCCCCCTGCTTGCGCCCGCAGCGGCTTTTGGACTTGTTGCTGTAGCTGCCGCCCGCGAGCTACCCTCTCCCCCTTCCCTCCGTTCTCTCGTTGGTTTCGTCCCATGCGGGCCATAGCGACGGCGGGCGCGCTAAGGGAAGATGGCGGCTCCGGCCTCTGCACCGTTGCTGGCTCCGTGAGCGCGGCGCTCGCTCCTTTCCCCCTTCCTCTCCTCGCTCCTGCACCCCGTCCCTCCCGGCTGCCCTCCGCCTCTTCTCCTTTCCCGCCGGGGGCGGAGGGACCATGTCGGACTCGGAGGAGGAGGAGAGTCCGGACCGCCAGCTCAAGCTAGTGGTGCTGGGGGACGGCACCACTGGCAAGGTCAGTGCCGGCCCCCGCCGGCAGCGCCCCGCTCCGCTCCGTCGCCGCGGTGCCCCGAGCCCCGTTCCTGGCCTTCCTCCTCAGCGCCCCTCCCGGCTCTCCCGCTGAGGAGGGAGCAGCCCGTGGCGGCTTCCAGTCTATCGCGCTGCCGTTGTCGCGATACCCGGCGGCGTGACGCCGGCTGACTGCTCCCCCTTCACCCCCAGCCCTGCACTTCTCCCTCGCGTGTGTGGGGCGGGGGCGTAGCGGAGAGCGGGGACGGGCCCCCGCCGCTCCCTGGCCGGCAGGCAGAGGCGGGCTCTTCGCCGGGGAGCTTCGCTCCGGGGCCGCCTGTGTCCGCTCCGTACTCGGCAGCGAAACCCTCTAACGGGGTTTCCGTACCCCCGCGGCACCCGAGGAGGCTTGGTCAGCAAATAGACGTATACGACTTTAATCCAATTTTCTTGAGCCTTAATAAAAGGAGTGGCTAGTAACGTAATTACTATGGTGCTGCCTGGTATGGCGTTTCCCGCCGATCCCCGTGCCTTCAGCGCGCTGCGGACCGCGCACTGGTGACGGGTGATTGCTCGGCTGGAGTTGTGGAATAGCCCGAAGTTCTCCTCAGTGGTTGGCGGTGCCCGGGAGGGGCTGGGGTCGGGGCCGAGCACGAGAATTCCCGGTTCCCGCCGAAACGACGAGCAGGGAAGGTTGCTTAGCTGGGTCTCCAGGCTCTCTTCATTTCGGCTTCAGAGCCGATAACCTCCTGAGGTGGATAGAACAGTTTGCACCTATTTGAGTTACTGTTTCAGAGTTTGGGAAGACACTTCTGGGTCAATTTAGGTTTTGTTTGTGACTTTTATGGTTTTTTTTTTTTTCCTATCTGTAATCAACATGATTTGATTTGTATATAAACAAGTTATACTTGTCTTTTTAAAAGAGAAATTTTGACAAATAGAGACCAAAGAAGGCAAAAGGTGCTTTCTTACCCATGGAAATAGTCACTGATCTTTACTTACATGTGTGAACATACCTATTGCAATATGTAGCTTGAATCCTTTTGTGAGATACACACTAAAATAGTGATTTTACTGTATATTTGAAGAATACAGTTTTTCCTCTATCGTTAACTTGAAAACATGGGGAGGCAGACAGTCTCCCTGCCTCACAGTTCAGATGAGAAGTAGAAATATTCTTAGAGGTGGTTTAAATGAACTGCCTGCCATCAACAGAAATAAGCTCTTAGTGAAAGTACATACATGGTTTTGCTCACTTATACAGAGCTCTATGAAGAAACAAAACATTTGTCTCCAGTGATTTTTAAACCCAGTCTGAAGTGGTATTGTATTCATCTGAGTCGGTAGATGGGCAATTCCAAGTGACTATGTGATGAGAGCATAATAAATGCAGAGGACTGACAGCTGAAGTACTGTTTCACTGGTAGCTTTCCCCAGGAGTTTTCCATTCAAACTGAGGAATCCTTTCACTACTGCTGTTCAGCACCTTGTGGCAAGACCTCTCGCCAAACATGGATTTTCAAGCGTTCTTGAGTTTTGATGTATATTCCTGCTGGTTCCTACCTCTCACACGGGAACTGCCACTCACTGAATCTCCTGCTGGCTCTAGGAATCCTGTGCTTCAAGTGCAGTTTATTTTGCATGAGCAGCATCTATGCTATGGTGGGCTGTTTTTCCTCCTGTCCCCCCTAGATGATGCTGTAATAGAGGCTTCTTCCAGCCATCCTGATGGCCTAGCAGCAAACACTTGCAATAATAGATTTATTGTAAGATCTTGTAAAAATAAAGAAGTGATTGGGTCATGGAATGGAAGGATAAAATGTACCTAGTGCTATTTCAAGCACCTCAGAAGACTAAATCGTTGCGGTTCCTCTCCTTTGTTGGCTACTCGTTTCACTTACTTGTTGAAACATGCGTATGTCTATATGTTTTCAACTCTAAATAGCCTGCCTCTCACATCTGGTTCACAGCTGGTCTTTACACACATGCATACTTAGCCTCTCAGTTACTGTGCAAGACATTGGTTTTTCTCTTCCTCTGTCACTGGGATCATCGGACAGGAGGAGTGTAGGAAATAATGGAATATATCTTTGAAATATTGCATCTCGTGTTTAGTGTGAGATGTTCACATTTGACTTCTTTCCATTGCTTCCCCCCTCCACCAAAGGAAAAAAAAAAAAAAAAGATAAAAAGATTTTATTTCCTTCCTCTTGGCTATCTGGGGCTGTCTGGTCTTCAGTTCTCCAGGGAAAAAAAATTATGTCTTTGTGAGTCAGCTGGCTGAAGGTGAAAACTTCATTTCTTTTTCCTCACCCATTGTTTAGAAGCAATGTGATTCACGTTCTGTGCAAGGGCTGGTAGCAGTTTAAAAAACAAATCAGTGTCAGTTCAAGCTGAGGGTAATGTTTGTGTTTCCACGAGCTAGGAATTGCTCTATCCATGAGGCAAGGGAGGGATATTGTGCTTTTATTAATTTGTTTTCTGGTGGTTGAAAGAATAGTTGGATACTTAGAATTTTAAGGGTAGGAATAAGCACTGCTGGAGCAAGCTCTAAGTAGAGAAGAGTAAAAAGGGAAGAAGGAATGAGAGGAGTGAGAGAGTGAGACAGTAGAATCTGAAAAAGTATTAGGGTAAAATAGAGATGGTAAGGAGATGGTAAATTGTTGAAAAGAAAAATTGAGGAAGGCAAGATTGGTTAGTAAGAAGATAATAGAGAATGATTTTAATGAACTAGACAAACTAGGAAAACAATCTGAAAAGAAATCAGAAGYGGGGACAATGTGAGATGAAAATAAACAGCAATTATTAATAGCAGTTGGCTCTTTGATTTGGATTACAGGAGGGAACATATATACACACAGCAGCCTTATGCATCTAGGTTTTAAATTAACCTGCTCTTCCCGAGCCAAAATGATTTTCCATTAGAATAAACCGGCAGTACAAGTATGGATTGGAAAAAATGACATTATGATCCAGATATTTCTACTCTTGCTATGCACAAATTAGCTTAATATTGAAGTATATAATGATGCTGATTTGAGCTAGAATTAACTCTGATTTGCTATGGTTGAAAAAGGTTTTGGGCCTTTGGAAGCAAATCTTGGAGCTATTCATGGGAAGGGAGGTCCTGAAAAATAGGTGTGCGGGAGGAGCAAAGCAGGTGAGGTTCTGCCATCCGTTGCAACTGGGGCTAAAGTATGGTAGCAGAAACATCCTACCTTTTCCTTCTCCTCTTAACAATGGATGATGAAAATGACAGAGGGAATGCTCAACCTGGTGTGGGAATTTGCGGGGCTAAAACGTAGGCTGGAATAGAGAGTGGTGTCCTGCTTGCTTTAGGATTTTTTAGGATGCCAGATTTTTAAGCATTGTGCCAATTCTGGATCTTGTTGTTACACACGGGCTCAAAAACTTCATCAGTGTTGACAAAAACAGTGTTGTCACTGTTCAGTCTTGCAAATGGCCTAGCTTCATAGATGCACGTCTAATGTCAAAAAGTGTTGATAATTTTCTCTTTTTCACTGAACAAAGCTTCATCGGTAGTTAGGAGTGGGGTGGAAAGACATCACCCTCAGATGACAGAACTACTTCCTTTGTTTACAAAATATTTCCCCTCCCATAAAGCTAGACTGTTCTTAGTGACAAATTCTCTGTGTTGGACAGTTACGTGGTTTTGTGCTGGTTTTGTGCTAGTTAAAGCATTTCGTTATTTAGACTAGTGTTTCTTTTCATTTTGTCTGTCTTAAAATCCTTGCCGGTAGGGATAGGACATGACTGAGGGGTGAATGTTGCAGTGCTTGGAGAATGGCATTGGCGTTCTAGAAGGAAGTGAGGGAAGGGATAGATATGTGTTGCTTTTTGGAATGTGGATTCTCAGTTGGCTGGTAAAGTTGGTATGTGAATGGAAATTCATGGCTTCAGAACTATATGCTTGCATCCCATTGAATTTTGGTTTTAGTTTTTCTTTCTTACAACTATGATACTACACTTCGGCATCGCTTTCTGAAAGCTTTCTTCTATAGGATTTTACTCAAAGAATTGTCATTGGCAGGGTTTTCTCTACAAGTTTCCATGTTGTCCTGGTGAGTAGTCAGTGTCAGTTAGAGATAGCTATCATTGCTGTTCTGTTTGACTTGTCTACTACTATTTCATAAATATTGTTTGCTTTTTTCCTGTTTACTCACTATGTAGGTATTTAGGAACAGCTTGTCAGCAGTTTATATTGTGAGTTGTTGACATTGAAAAATAGAAGCAAGAAATTGTTTTGCCTCACCTGTGAGGTTTAATTGCATCTTCGTTTGCTTCCAAAAAACCTTCCCAAATATCCCATTGTATTTTGCACTTAGAATACTGTAATTTTTATGTATTATTTTGTATTGCTGTCTTGATTGCTGTATGTTAGAACCCAAAGACACTTTTTTTTGTCTGAAAGGAGGGAGTTTGTAACACCAACCTTCAACAGTGTATTGCTATTCAGAACAGCATATAAACATTTGCTTTGAAGTATTTAAGACAAATGTGTGAACCTGCCAAACTGGGTCTAATGGAAAGTCTGCTATGAAAGTTGGTGGCCTGGTTGTCTTAGCAGAGATGTGAAGGAACAAGGCCTTCTTGATATCATACTATCCTCTGATCTCTAGATTAATGGCCGAAATTTTATGAATGGAGCATAATCTTTTTTAAAAACAGTCACTGATCACTTATTTATTTTTACAGCTACAGTTCTACTGAACCATTATTTAACTTTGGTTATTTTTTACATAGATTGTAGTCAACATATCCTTACAGGCAAAACTGTCGTGCAGAATCCTTTATGGCAAGCATGGCAGAGAACAATTTTAGGATTGAAGGGAGTATTTGCATTGTAGAGGTACTTGAATATGCATTGACATAACTTCTCTGTTTAATGTTGTGGAGAAGTTTGAACTGTTGCTCTTAGTATTTTGTGGATAAATGCTTGTTCTGTGAATAAATAGAGGACTCTAGTCTGGTAATCCAACACCTTCCTTGAGCTCTAACATTTATTAGAAAAAAAATTAAAAAGGAGTTAGTCAATGATTTTCTGCTATAAATTCCTTTGCATTCAAGAGCACAGCAGAGGAAAACTGTTTAAGAGAACTTTGCCATGCTGTTGATTACTTGCTGCTCTTATTGGTTGGCTGTTAATTGAATGTATGTTGTTTATTTTTACTAACACCCCTAGAAGCCCTCAGGGAATATTGAGTGTCACAGAGTGATAAAGCTAATATTTACTGAGCCCTTAAAACAAGAAGGGAGTGGTTGCTTATTTAATGGGGATCTAAATTAGTGTGTTGGGGAATATAGAATACTATGATATAGTCAGATGATATTTTAATCTGTACTCTGGGTACTGGTTACTTTTCCAAAAAGGTAAATTTCAAGGAGAAGACTGTACGGTGTATTCCTGCAATGTTCTTATTCTTATCTACATCTTTAAAAGTAATGTCTTTGTAATCTTGACATGCTAACTATTGTGATTAAAAGAATCAGTTCTACTGATTTTGTTAGTACTACAGTCTAAATCTGTATTGAATTTTATTTTGTGCATGTTGTTAGTATTACTGTCACATAGCTGTAGGCAGAAGAATCTTCTCACGATTCATCCTCTGTGGTCTTCACCCTTTCCACAGTGATATAAATATATAAGCATACTCATGCTATTTCTAGTTAACTTGCTTTTTTCCCCATTTATTTATTTATTTTTAATCCTCTCGGGGCTTGAGTTCAGTGAAGTAAATGAAAATGTTGCCATATCTTTAATTGATTTTTTGGATTACTTCCTAAATATATCTTCTGATATCAAAATATCATTTATTTTATATATATGGCAGTGATAGGAATATAAATGTGATATAGAAACAAGAAAACAGTAAATCTTGTGTTATTTTCTTCACAGGTAATTTAATAGTTGAATAAATGTTTGCCTATTCATACTAGAGCTTTAATGCTGGAGCTCTGGTGATCATGTTTTCATGCAAAAAAAAAAAGTACATTACCTTTTCTTCCTGTGTATATTTGACATTATTAGCATAATTTAGATCTTTGTTATAACCGTTCTATTAATAGAACTTGCCTATTCTCATTTTTCAGAACTATTGGCATTATTTTGCTATTGCATTTTTAACTAAATGTGCTCTAACAGCAATTTCTAATGACAATTGATATGACTCATCTCTTCAGGTCTTGATGAATGGAAAGCTGGCAAAAAAATTCCCTCTTGCCCATTTTGAGTTTTCTCAGACAGTGTAAGGGTTTTGTGAGGCTGTTAGGCTTTTTTTCCCCCTATATATGTAAATACATATTTAGATTTTTTTTTTTTCTGCAATTACTTTGTTTTTATATTTTCAGATGTCATGTCAATAAGAGATTTGTAAGTGTACGCCACTAATTTGATGTAGGATGTATTTTATCTATGTGACATTCATTTTTAGTATAGTATTTAATATTTTCCACAATACAGACTTTTGTATTCTTAATAATTGCACTTCTCTTTTCTCCTTTCCTTTTTTTTTTAACCTTAGATTGTGGGGCTTGCTTGCTTGCTTTCTTTCCTTTTTTTTNTTTTTTTTTTTTTTTTTTTCCCCCTCCTTCCTTCCTTCCTTCCTCCTTGCATGGAGAGCTTAAATTGCTAGTGAAAGAATATAAATGCCTTGCGTCGTTACTTTATGTAGGTTAGTTTTGTATCCTTTTAGCAGTATGTAGTAAAAGCTGATTCTTTAATAGGTCAACGGTGTATTGGTCTACTTTCATAAATCCACAAAATATAAATTGAAGAAATAAGTTTCCAAAGTTCTGCTTAAAGGAATCATTCTGCAGATGTGCATTCTTAACAAGAGTTTAATTTTTTCAGTGTACAACAAAGTACTCTTCCTATCTTAGACTTCATGTAATCCCTGATCCTGAAGCCTTGATGTACAGTGGCAGGAATCCTGCCACACTTTGGAGCCCCTGTGGGACTCTGCACTGTGCAGGTCTCTGTTCCCTCCCGGAAAGTTGGTCTGGGATCATGGTATTCTGTACCAGGGAAGGCTCCTTGTTTTGGAAACGAACGCTTTTTAAAAATAATAAGCTCTCCAGGTATGGACAGTGTCACTTAGATTTGTGTCAATCTGAGCGTACTAATGATATCTCATTCAAATCTGTAATACGAATATCACAGTGTCTTTGAAATACAGAGGAAATATGCGCCTTGCTTCTTTTTGCATAAATCAGTAGCCTTTGCCACCTCCTCTTGTTATGTTGAAGTTGGCTGGAATGTTTGTCAATCCAAATCCATGAACGCTGTCAGCATGCCTTGATTTTAAAAGTGCTTAACTGTATTTCATACTTCTGGTTTAACATCAAGTTTTTTTCTGTTTAAAATGACAACTTAATTTGATATTGTTCTGTTTTAGACATCCTTAGCCACACGTTTTGCCCAAGAGACATTTGGAAAACAGTACAAACAAACCATAGGACTGGACTTCTTCTTGAAGAGGATAATATTGCCAGGTAAGAGAATAAAAACTAACACTGAAAGGGTGGGCAGCAGTAAGACTTGCAGAAACAGATTCTTCAAAGTAATGTATACTAAATAAGCTTACTACAGTGCTTTTTATGGCAAAGTAAATTGGGTTAATCAGAGAAAATTTTGTTAGTATGTTCTTGCCAGGTGACAAAGGGTTATGCATTTGCAACTTATATCTTTAAGTAAAATAGAAGTAGAAGGAATGCTATTATATTAATGATTTTTATTATCTCTACTTGAGTGGACTCGCTGTCCATGTGGATAGTGTAACATACAACAATGAAATGGAACTTTAAATATATTCATTGAAAAAGTATAGGTGTTTTGAAAGAAATAGATTTTTTTTTTTTTTTTTTTTTTTTTTAATTAAATGAAATGCACAACTTGTATTGGAGTTGTGTGAGAGAAGCATAATGCAGCTATGGAATCGCAGTGCTCTAATATGTGAATGCTGTTTTATGCAAGGCAGCATGAAATTGCTGGCATTTAATAGACCACTAAAATTTAGGGTCCCTCGGCACTCATAAAAATACAGTTTGAGCATTCAAGATGTTTCACTTCACGACGGCAAAGAAACTATTTAGATGCCAGTTGCAGCACACTGCATGGAAAATGCAAAGAAATAATTAAAAAAAGAATAGTTGCTGGTAGAAGTTTGTCTCCGAACAATTGGGGGTTTGAAATAAGTCTTTTCATTGATTTGTGGTTGCTCAATTTCTAAGTATGAAAGTATTTCATTAAATGCATTTTCTTCTGGTTTCAGAAATCAGAAGTTGTTAGAAAAAGTATGTGTAATTATTAAAAGTTGTAGTGAGATTTGATAAAGTTGATGCAAGTTCTGTAGTTCTGTCTTTTTTCCTTGTGGAGAGCAGGAAGGGAAGCAAACCCAGAAATGAAGCATTTTAGCTATAACCTGAAGTTATAAGAAAATATATACAGTTCTTGAACTTATTTTGTTAAAATTATATTGCCAATAATTTCTTGATTATGTTTATATATTTTCTTAAGTGAAACAGAATAATCTTTTCAGACTATTCCTGCATTCACTATTTTGGTTTGGCTGTTTTGCTGTACTTTTTTAGTATCTGGTGAGTGATAAAGTACCAAATTTCAGTGCTTATTTCTCCATAAAATCAACAGAATAATTTTTTTTATTGTCCTGCTCATGCCTCTAAAAATACCAGTGTGCATAATACTTAACAGCAGTACTTGCAAGTGGAATGTGTACACAAATCATGCAGTGTGCATGCTGAGAACTTGTATTTTGCAAGTTTTTTTCCAGCTGTTAAGCATACAGAAGCTATTAGTACATTACTGGGGTTCTAAATATCCTTGTTGAATAGAAAATTTGGAAAATGATCAACTATTGATTCATTCATGTTTTACTTTCTTCTAGTTTATTTTGTAATAAAATCAGAATGTAGATTAAAATAGCACCAAAACAGCAACAAAGTCTGTACATCTATTTTCCTCATTTATTGTTAACAAAATAGTAACGTTTGTGGAATGTATTCATATTCAGGAAGGAGCTTTTTTCTGCAGATTGTCATTCTGTTTTTGCCTATGCCTATATATGTGTTTAAGTATATATGGATTTCTGTGTTTTATAGGTAAGCTGAACTGGTGGTGGGGAGTGAGAGGGAAGTAAGAGAAGAGGGAGGGAGGTAAAATTTCTAAATACTGGAATGGGAAGCGTTACTTAAGTAAGCGGATTTTTCTAATTTCTTGATTAGTTCTGGGTTTGCAGAGCTGCTATGTTTACTTGAAAGGTTAATTCCTACCGCTGCACAGGAATTATAATGTGTGTATCAGTAGGAAAAAAAGCCTCAATTTCTCTTATTTAGTAGGAGAATTGATGAATAACTATGGTTCAGTATTTGAAATTTTTTTTTTCTTCTTTAAACATAAGCAAAGATTTCAGAAGTTACAATTACTGATTTCTAGAATTGCACAGAAGTTTACATTAGGCCACATTAGAAATGCATTTTAGCTTGTAAAATAAAGTACTGTTTTTCTGTTTTTTTGGGCTTTTTAAAAATATAAGCTGTATTTGTCTCCAGTTGTTTCAGTAACTGATGCAGTTTTGCAGTGAAAAAAGTAAAATATTTTACACGGGAAAACAATATGGTTTAATACAAATAGTAAATGCTTTGATTAATTTTGAACAATATGACTTTTAGTGTTCAACTGTTGACAGATTCTCTTCATGCAGTTTGTTCAAAATATTTTTTTCAAATGCAAATCAATTTCAGTATATTTATTGATTGATGCAGTATCTTGTATAGTCTGGATGCAACCACAGTGTAGTTTTACTGCTTAAATAGTGTATCTGTTAGAGGGTGTGCTGATAGAGATTCTTAATAGCCATAGTTGAATACTTTTAGGAAGRTTGTGGGTGCAGTCCAGTAAACAGGATTCTTCTGTTAAAAGGATTTTTTTAAGTCGTCAGTGCAAAAAGTGGGCAGACTCGTGTTTTTAGCTCCATCTTGACTGTGCAGCGCTTTAAGCAAGGTTAACCAATGCACCAAGTGTACTTCTGCATGATCACTACTGAATCAGCCCAGTGGCTTCAGTTCATACCAGAAACAATCTAGATACCTGCACTGTGTTGCCTCAGTTATTTTAACTTTGTGCTTGTGTGCATTTTCTACAGGGTAAAGAAGTGATGGTGTTTTCTTGTTCTTTATCAGTGTATTACATATTATTTTTATGGGATTCTTCAATTATTTTTATTGATGCGTTAACCTTGTTTCTAAGAACTGTCTTATTATGCATGGTTTCTTTTTGTCTTGCTGTCATTCTCCAGTTTGTATGTTCCTCTTAAATCTGTGAAAAAATAGAAGATTTCAAACTCTTTGCAGAAAACTTCATGTGCTACTATCATAGTTGTTAATTAAATATTTGCTAGGCAAATTGTCTGGAGTTTTTCCTTCTGTCAGAATAATCCTAACATCCTTCTTTCTCCCCCAAAATCAATCTGAGCACAAAGCAAGTATTACAGGACCTAATTGAAAAAAAGGGAGAATGAAGCATTTTGCACTGGAGATGGTCAGCATGAATTTCAGTAGTTAGTGAGGTCTTAATTAGGAACCACTTCACCTTAAATGAACATTACAACCTTTTTTCCCCAGTGTCTTTTTTCTGTTGTTAGTGAAGGAAATTAAATAATTCATAATAGTAGATTTTTAAGTTGAACAGTCACTGTTAGACCATTTAATTTAACTTCCTGCATTAAACTTTCTCAGATAATTTCATACAGTTATCCAGATACTAAGCCCAGTATGCTGTGCATGATTACTACTTTTAGGAGAAAAAATGAAATTAGAAACTTTTTAAAGTGTTTGAACACAAAATTAAGCATCTGAAAATTGTTGAGTTTGAAATTGATAATATTTATAAAGCTTTTTTTCCAAATAGCTGGCATGAATGACATGGTAGATTTCCAGTAGAATACATACAACCAAGTTAGGGGTAGAGTACTGCAGCATGGTGAGCGTTTGAGCATGTTTATTTTGTATGCCCACTGAGGATGCATGGTCACTTCAGACTGCGGATTCACCAGTTTATCCACGCCAGATGCTTTATGTAAGACTTTCCTGCATTGTTTGCAGTCACTTATGTTCTAAGCTTTAAAAAAAATTAATTAATACATAGTATGTGCACTGTCAAAACAAATAAGCTTTTTATTCTATGAAAGGTTGCCTTTATTGAACTGGAGTGTTTATGATGTATTTAGTAAGCTCCATGTAGAAATTCTTTATCTTAGTATTAGATAAAACTCAGTGTAGCTTAAAAGTACTGTGAATAGATTGTCTCACATTCATCTCTATATATTTGAGGCCAAAGTAGCACTTTAGGAAATCTGCGCTTTTAACCAGATTAAAGCAAGATGCATCATAAAAATATAATGTGGTATATTTAATACCACAAGTAGCGTATATTCAGCTATATAGTTCCAATTTGCTATTTATATTCACCGAGCGCTGGGATATATTTCCGTGGAGCACACTCCCTTGCATAACTGATGTGTGTTAGTTATAAATTGATGGCTGAATAGATCACATTGTGTAAAATAAGGTYGTTAATAACATAAAATAGTTGAATTAAGAGTATATCTTTCTTAGCAGCCCAAAATATTGTGCTCTTTTTTACTCGACTCTCAATTGTTGTGATGTGGAATTTGTTGCATTTTTTTTTTTAATCTAGGAATAAAATTAATAGGCAGTTATGATTATTTGTGAGTATGTAGAATTGTTATTAACGTGTAAGTCATGTGAGTTGTATGTAGATTAGAAAAATTTTAATCAGACCTTACTGTATTAGAGTTTGGTGCTTCCGGGTAATCAGTACAGTTTTGAAAACAGTTCTCACCATGCAAAATGAACCAAATTATACTTTAATATGTTTGTAAGCATGTGGTGACATACGTTGCTGTCTGTATGTTTAGTCTGTGGGTTTCTGAGTTGTTAGCTTGCAGAATATGTATGACTTGTAGGATATTAAGTCTTCTGTATTTACACAGATTTTTTGTTACTTTGTTTCTGAAAACCTGTTAACAGTTTCAACATAGCTTAAAGACTGTTTAGAATAGAAAGGAAGATCTATTCTTGGTGTAGATTCATCAAAGATGAAATTATGTAAATCATGTCCAATTTAGTTGCTGGGGTGGTGGGTGGAGGAAATAATCATAGTTTGCATCCTCAACTTAGATGTGTGTCAGTATTTCCATTTTTTTAATCTGTCAACTATATAATTCTTTAACTGTGTAGTACTAAGAGCATCACTACCAAAATGCAGTTACTGTGCAGATTTTCCGCGCTTCTAGATTTGTAAAGAAAATTTGGGGGGGTGGGTGGGGTGGGGAGAGGGACATAGGGTGTGAAATAATGTGGTTAAGTTGGCATTAATTGTGTTACCTTTCAATTCCAAGTACCGTGCTATAGAACTTTCTCTTTAAAGTTTTACATGTTTCTTCAGTGAAGCATGTTATATAATTTCTAGTCAGGAATGTTATACTTCATGCAGTTCCAATTCTTTTCTGTTAATATTAAATTTGTTAATGTCTAGCGATAGTTTTACTGCATCTTAATGACTTAGCTGGGCACAAGTGACTTTTTTCCAAATGATACAGTCATCTTTGTGTTGAAATTTAGTTACTATTTATTGTCTACTTGTAAAAAGCTATTGCTGTTGATATGCTAGAGCTGTATTACCTGCCGTAATAATATATCTTTAATTTTTTTAGTATCTAAATTTTCCAGGTTATACCATATCTGTATCATTTTCTTTTTCAGGACATTTGAATGTTACTCTTCAAGTGTGGGATGTAGGGGGGCAAACAATAGGAGGCAAAATGCTGGATAAATATATTTATGGAGCTCAGGTACAGTATAAATTATGATAATTGTACCTATAGTAATTATATGAAATTCATTGAAACTTTGTTCTTAAAATTAGACATATCTTACAGGTTGTTGTTTTGCAGATCTCACATATGTTGAATCTCTGCTTAACCTAAACTTAATTGCTATTAATACACAAGTCTAATTTTGGTATGTAGTTAATTTTTTAGAACTGACTTAAAAAGCAAAGCAAGGGTGTGCATTTGTAGATCTGAGTAACTCTCAAGAACAGATGTATGTTTCCATGCTTTGTGTCTTGAGTTAAGAAAAGCAATCATAGTAAATAGTAAAGGCTATTTGGATATCCACATGGTAGATATAGTGGCTGCTTTTAGAACAGATGCCTCCTGGGGGGGAAAAGTAGAAGGAGGAAATTAAGAGCAATCCTACACCATTAAACTCATACATGCAACTGGGGTTATAAGAGGGCAAACAAAAGGAGGCAACCAGGTAGCTAAATATTTTTGCAGAACTCTTACCCAATGAAAATTAATTTTATCTTGAGGTTAACTAAGCAACTTAAAGTGAATGGTAGGATTAAGTAAGAGCTAAATATTATAACAGTATCTTGAGTTATGAGATGATTTAGGAGGATGTACTCTGCACCAAACTTCTTAATATGAGTGATCCTAAAATGTATTCTGTTCTTTAATTTGGAGTTTGTAATGAGAACAGTAGGCATTATGTTTTATTATATAATGTTATATTTTATCTGAAAAGAAAACAAATGCACCTATTTTTCCCCCAATACTTTAAGCAATAGGAATATGGAATCCTAAAACTTTTATTGGACAGAAACTTTGTACTAATGAGTACAGCACAGGAATGGCTAATTAAGGAGATTAGGATTTATTAGTTAATAGGATAAAGACAAACTTGTCAATTTAACATTTTGTCACTTTCAAAAAATGTCTAAATGTTTTTAGCTGTTGCATCTGTTTTATAGCATTTTCTTATTTTTTTAATAAAAAACATTTTGCTGCCCTGTTAAAGACCTACCAAGCAACAGGAGAAAGTGGCTTCCATGACAGAGGGAATTTGATTAATCACAAATTGTTGCCATATGCCCCAAGTAAACTCAATGAAGGATATAAAAGGCTATTAACTTTTTCTGTATTGAATTTGGTGATAAACTTAGGAGTTTGTTATCAGCAAAAGCAGGTCAAAAAGTTAATGCCAGTGCCCCAAAGTAGTGAAAAAGTTGATATCAATAAGCCTAAAGTTAAAAAAGTTTGATTTTTAGTCTTTCTGAGCACGTTAACAAAAAACCCTACATCCAATCTCTTCTCCTTTAATCCTCCCCCAACCCTCATTGTAACTCTAATTTTTTTTAATGAACTAATGGCTATTCTCTCTCCCATTGTTGGCATGTATTGCCAATGTCTGTAATAGGCTTCTGATCATCAAAGCTGACTTGTAACACACTTTTCTATTAGCTTTGTAACAGCACCTGTTAAAGATACATAAAACTATCTTTATTTTCATCTATTCATGAAACACCATGAATAATTTGGAAAGGCACTGCTTTCAGCTTATTTCTAGGCAGAGGCTTATTTCATGTTGAACATCTGTAGTTTTGTAGAAGAAAAAGAGGAAAGATGAAGTAGAGCATGTAGGAGTATTTAGAAAGAAAAATAATTTTAAGTACGTATAAAAATTCCTGTGAATGGACAGCAAAGCAGCAAGAAAGTAATTGGGAAGAGCTAGCATGGAATTAGCAAGGGTTAATTGTGCCCGACCAACTTGATTGCCTTCTGTGGTTAGATGATTTGCTCTGTGGAGGAGAGCAGTGGATGTCATTTACCTTGAGTTCAGCAAGACCTTTGACATAATCTCCCATAATATTATTACAGACAAAATGTAGAGATACAGACTGGATGGTTGGACCGTAAGGTGACGGAAAAACTGAATGGACAACTGGACTTAAAGTGAGATGGTCCATAGCTCAGTGTCTTACTGGTGCCTAGTTATAAGTCACATTCCTTAGGGATTGGTACCGGGGTCATGTCTTTTATTAATTCTTTGAACAATGGAACAAAACATTGTTTGTAAGTTTGCAAATGACACCAAAGTGGGGARGAATGGTCAATATGCTGGAGGGTAGGGGTGCTATTGAGAGAGACCATGACCAACTGAAGGAATGGACCAACAGAAACCTTGTGAAGTTCACTGAAGACAAATGCAAAGTCCTGCACCTGGGACAGAATAACCTATGCAGGCTGGGAGTCAACTGTTGAGGAGTCAACTGGAGAGCATCCAGCGAAGGGCCATAAAGCTGAGTAATGGACTGGAGCATCTGTCCTATGAGGAAAGGTTGAGAGAGCTGGGACTGTTCAACCTGGAGAAGAGAAGGCTCAGGGGGATCTTACAAATGTATATAAATACCCGAAGGGAGTGTGTAAAGAAGATGGAGCCAGGCTCTTTTCAGCGGTGCCCAGTAACAGGACAAGAGGCGATGGGCACAAACTGAAACATAGGAGGTTCCCTCTGAACATCAGGAAACACTTTTTCACTGTGAGGGTGATCCAGCGTTGGCACAGGTTGCCCAGAGAGGTTGTGGAGTCTCCATCCTCAGAGATATCCAAAAGCCATCTGGACATAGTCCTGGGCAGCTGGCATTAGGTGACACTGCTTGAACAGGGACGTTGGACCAAATGACCTCTAGAGGTCCCTTCCAACCTCAGTCATTCTGTGAAATGGCTTTGGAGAAAAGAAGGTGGGGGTCCTACTGGAAAAAAAACAGTTGAATGGGAGTCAGCAATGCACCCTTGCAACAGTAAAAGCTGCATTAGTAAGAATGAAGTAGGCAAATCAAGGAAAGTGATTATCATCCTTTCTGACATTTTTGAGGCTACATTTGGAGTACTGTGTTCAGTTTTGGGTTCCCCAGTACAAGAAAGCCTTTAAAATATTGGAGCAATTCTAGCGAAGGTTGCTACAAAAGAAGTATGTGTGCCTATGGTGTGTTGCACTTGGTCAGCGTGTGTGGTGCAACTGGGATTTTAAACATCTTGTTTGTGAAGTACACAATCTGTACACTTACACATAGAGTAGATGATTTGGATCTGTTGCGGAAGTTGTGTTCATCTGCATGTATTTTCCAAATCAAAATCATTCAGATTTAAAGTACACGTGTAGAATACCTTGCAGCATGCCTACAGTATGCATCATGCCTACTGTGTGCATCGTGCTTTTATCCAGTATTTGCAGATGCGCATAGCCTTGTATAGACTTCATCTGGTTGATCATCGTGAAATTCAGAAATCACAAGTGGCTGAATTCTTGGTTTTCTGCTCCGAAATCCAAATGAATGATAGAGCTACTTATAAAATACTAAGACCAGCTGGAGACAGAAGTTTTGAGAATCTACAGCAACTGAAATGGTTATCTTAATAGCAAGTCTACAGTTCACTTGATCTTGGTTGAAATTTGATCAGGATACCAGGGGGAGTAAGCGGAGCATCTGTCTATACTTTGCTGCAAACCTTGCCAGTGGAGGTTTCCTTCTCTTTGAATGAGAGCTGAATAAATTCTCTAGGATAGATCTTTTGGTTCAGTTACTGTTAAGGTGCCATTTTTTGACTGAGGTCCCTGATTTCTTGTACCATATTTTAAAATAAGAGTGCCAGATTTGAGGATGAGAACCTACTTAATTTGCTTGTGTGGTTGCCGTTGGAGAAATTGCAATTCACTTGCTGTCTTGAAGCAGTTGCTTTCCCCACCCGTTTTTTCCTCTGATGTTGCTCATCCAGAATAACGTAGTTGCTGCATCCTGTCTTGGTAGCTGAATTTCACTGATGGGTCAGAAGAACTCTGCAAGCTGGGGGGAAAAAGAGCTTTTTGATCTTCATAAATGAAAGGTGCTAATAAACAGCTTTCTGTCAGTGTTGATTAAAACTGACACATTTATCTCAGAATTGAGAGAGGCTAAGAGTAATTGTGTAGTCAGTTACCACAGCTGAACTGATCGACAGTAGCTCATTCACTTATGGCAACTCAATCACGTGTGTTTGAGTGACCATATCCTCAGTATCAGCAAAGACAACAGTGGTTAAGTATATGTAGACTGTAAACTCTGTTCACCTGTAAAAATAGCATTTCTGCAGATGTGCAAGATATCATAATGAAGTTACTCTTCGTTAAAATGAATATTCTGTGACTAGAAAAAAATATTTTAGAATTTTCATCTGACATATTTAATGAATATTAATGAAAATTTGAAAGTTAATTTAGTTCCTTCATACTAAAGTCAGTCATAGGATGAGGGCAGCTGAGGATAAACCTGAAGAAGAAAACATACGGTTTTAATTAGTGTTTTCCGTAGCTTGCTTTTATTGTGACAAATCTTGACATAAACTTGACACCTTTTAAATGTTGATTTTCTAGTGTGAATATATTGCCTGGTTACAACACTTCCATAATAGCAGTTCTGCTGTATAATAGCACTGCTGCTGTTTTCATGGTAAATATTTCAGAACCGCTCCCATATCTTATCTGTAATTGCTGCCCCTACCCACATATGTAGTTTAAAGTATCTTTAAGAGCTGGCATACGCTACCTCATAAATTGGCTTGTTAATAGAATAAGAGTACTGCAGACTCTACCTTCTCTAGAGACCAGCAAATAATTTCTGCAATATTCTCAGTTTCCAGTGGCCTATTTTTGAAAATACTCTATAATTCCAAAACAAAAAGCACTCTCATATGCACTAATGTAGGCAAAATGTCTCTCTTATTAGAGTGCAATTATGCAAGCAGGGACTATTTGCCATCTTGCTGGAGACTAGAGAATTAACGTGCTGTTCTCGGCATGTTGTCCTCCATATGTTTCAAACCTTTTTCATGGCAGGGAAATGCGCTACTTTTGTGTAAAAAGGCCAGTGTTAATTTTCCACCTTAATTCCTCATGCATAATAGGGAAATAACAGCTTTTATACTATCTACTCATTCTGTGCTCCATATACTGTAAGTTTATGGAAAATATGATGTATTTTTGTGAAAGCAATGATGGGGTTTCTATGTTAAAAAAAGGTGAAATAAATTCTAGCTATGGAGTTATGACTAGTCCTTCATTAATTATCTATATCATACTAAGTTGCTTATAGAGTGCTGTTGTGGCAAAAATCTAAGCAAGAAGTATTCTTTATGACCTGGATGCCATGCTGCCTTTTTTTTTTGCATCTCTAAGATGTCATACCAGCCATCTTTGTTTCTTAAGTATAGCAAATATTGACAAGATTCAAAAAAAGAATGGTTAAGAAAAGAATATGCTTTAGAGGCAATGTTTTAGATCATGGAGAAGGCGACCAAAAGGAAGTTAGGTGAGCTCTAGTTGTGAACTTTGTTCAATGATTTCTTTCACAGTAAATCCACCATGAATACTCTTTCTTCCAAAGGTGTAGGTAGGCTGCAGTTGGCTGGAGGATATATAGCAGAGTAGCATTTTGATGCAGAATTAGTTAGAAACAGAGTTGGCCAACCTTAAATGCTCAGATTCTATTAACTTTATCTTACATCTAACTCTGATTAAACTCTTCAGTGCTGAAGATGGTTTAGATAGTCTGCTCTGCCTTTCTGCAAGTTGGTGAGAGAACTTGACCGCTGGCGAAAGAATCGTGCCATGTGCACTTTCTCATTTACAACTTTCAGCCTTATGTCTGTTTTTTTTTTTTTTAACCATTACAATACCTGTCCTTCAGCTTGAGTTTCTCCTTTTCCACTAAGCGTTTAATAACATCAGTATGTCCTTCCTAGAGCAAGGCTTATATTATGAAAGACAAATACATACATGCACAGGCATTTGGGTTGTTATAAAAATAGTCAGGAGAAGTTAACTGAAATGCAAGATATTAAGGAATAAATTGTACAAAAGTTGGAAGAGGGAAGTGGATGTTTAATATTAGATTTGATTAGTAAAGGAGGAAAGATAGCAAGGGAAAAGATAGGTGTGATAATTCTTAATTTCCTTGAAGGAACTGGTGAAAGCTGTTCCTCAGAAATTAATAGCAGCTATATAAATATAAGGAACAAGAACTCATTTTGCCAAGGAGTTGATGGCATTGAAGGAAAAGGGATAGATTTGTATTGCTGTCCTATGGAAATAGGAATTGAAGGGGTCTCAATAGGGTCTGTTGCCCTCGTCTGAAGCTATACCTGTATAATGTCTATTTTATTTTTATCAACCTTCAAAAATCCTCCAGTGTTGGTGACTCTGCTGTCCCTGAAGGTGGGTTATTTTAGAGCTTCACTATTCTTATTGTCTACATGTTTTTTTCTAGTATGTACCCTTGCTATAATCTGGTTGCTGTAAGTTAAACCTATTACTACATGTCGTATTGATCACAGAATCATAAGAAAGTTCAGGGTGGAAGGGATCTCAGGAGGTCTCTAGTCAAACCTCCTTCTCAAAGTAGGGTCAGCTGTGAGATGGGACTAGGTTGTTCAAGGCTTTATCCAGTTCCTTCTTGTAAACCTCTGAGGACGGAGACTGAGCAACCTCTTTGGGCAACCTATTCCACTGCTTGATTCTCCTCATGGTGAAAAAGCTTTTCCTTATATCTAGTTTAAATTTCTTTTGTTTCAACTTACGCCCATTGTGTTTCATCCTCCTGCCATGCACTATTGTGAAGAGCCTGGCTCCATCTCCTTCATAGCTTCCTCATGGGTGTGGGAAGGCTGCTTTTAGGTCCTCCCAGGACCACCTCCTCTCCATGCTGAAGAATTCTAGTTCCCTCAGCTTTTCCTCATAGGACAAGTGCTCCAGCCTCTGATCATCTTGGTGGCCCTCTGCTGAACTTACTCCAGTTTACTGATGTCTTGAGGGGCCTAAGACTGGATGTACTACTTTGGATATGATCTAACAAGTGCTGAGTAGAACAGAATAGATCTCTTGGTCTAGTGGCTGTGCTCCTGCTAATACATTCCAGGATCACATTGACCATCCTTGCTGCCAGGGAACATTGCTGGCTCATATTTGGCTTCCTGTCTACCAAGACCCGCAGGTCATTTTCAGTTGCTCCCCAGCCAGTCGGTCCTCACAGCCTGCATTGTTTATTCCTCCCCAGCTGCAGGGCTTTGTATTTGCCCTTGTTGAATGGAATGTGTGAAGGTTCCTGTTCGCCCATTCCTTGAGCATGTCGACATACCTCTGAACGGTAGCCCTGTCCTCAGGCATATTGGCTGGTCCTCCTAATTTAGTGTCATCAGCAAACTATGTATAAGAGCATATAAGAAGAGAATTCCTGTTATCTTCTCCAGAAACTTTTACCAGCATCATCATGCCTGCCATGAGTCTTGTGTTTGTTGAAACAGTCCAGTTTTTTCAATTTTCTGTTGTCAGTCATGGTTTCTAAATGTCTGATATTGTTACTGGTCTCTTCTAGTCTACCCTTTTCTTGACATTCAGTGTCCAAAGCTGGACAGCATTATTTCACCTGGAATGTTTCATGCCAGTGTGATATTTGCCTTTTTGCTACAAAATAAGCTTGACATATTCAACTGTGATCTACTATAACTCCTTGATCCTATTGTATAGAACCTGCTACAAAGCCAGATGTTTCCTGTCGTGCAGTTGATTATTGCTTCCTTTGAACTTGTCACGGTACTTATTGAATTGCATCCTATTATTTTTAGATTGTTTCTCATCATATAATCTAAATTCTCCTCAAATAATCTTGCAGTCTCCACCAGTTTGTTGTCATCTGTGAAATTAATTTAATAAGTGTGCACTCTATTTTGTAATCTAAGACACTCCTCATGAAACTATCAAGTAAGGCTGGGCCCAGACAAATGCCTGAAAAACTTGACTTGAAAAATCTTTTCTATTGACGGTGGGTTATTGAACCAGCTAATTTTGTATGCATTGTATTGATTTTTTAGAATATTTGTAAAAATCTCATGTGAGGAACAGTGTGCAGTTGCAGGGATTTTTTTTCCAGATGTGAACTCCATGAGAACAAGTGCAACAGAAGCCAATTCTGACTTTATTCCTAATTTACAAGATACTTACTTTATTAGGGTGTGGTGGAAAGCAGGGGCAGAAGACTCAATAATTGAGAGGAGAGTAATTTGTGAGAGCTGATCTTAGAATTATGGAGGGGAGAAAGTGGGCATTTGGGCTGTTAATAGGCTGTGCTTTATAATATTGGATATTAGCTCTGAGGAATCCTCAGTATTTGAGTATTTGTTACTTGTAGCCTGGCCCAAAACCTCTGAAATATATGGGACTCCCTTCTTTTTGACTTCTGAGCACATTTTCAGTTTCTCCTTTGAAATTGTAAAGCTTGCCAGTACTTCTTGCTTGTCTTCTACAACAGTGAAGGAAGGGATCTGGCCTTTCTCCCCATGGGAGAGCAGAGACGCAAGAGTTGGGCAATGTGCAGAAATGTATGATTGAACTGCTTTTATTTTTCTTTTGTTTTCAAAAAGGGAACAGTGAAACTACATATTGTATTAGCCAAAATAAAAGTCCTTCCCCAGTGTGATTTTTATCTTACTATTAGTGTGAAGTGCTTTTTGGGTTTTTCGTAAAGCACATGCAGTTTGGAATATTTCTAATATAACTAATTGTGCTCTTTACTGAATTGCCATTTTTTTTTCTGCCTTTGTAGTTCAGTTAGCATCTGAATTTGGAACATATGGAATGCAGGAGAAATATTGTAATAAAATGTGTTTATTACAGAAACTTATAATTCCTTTAATTATTCCTCAAAAGATACCATGCATTTATTTGTTAATGCTCTATTTTATGATAATAATAATTTAGACTGATGCAAATTTTACAATGTTAAAATATTTTTACAACCTGTAACATTTAAAATACATCTTTTTATTTAGGGTATTCTCTTGGTTTATGATATTACCAACGGCCAGAGCTTTGAAAATTTAGAAGACTGGTATAATGTGGTAAAAAAAGTGAATGAAGAATCAGAAACACAGCCACTTGTGGCCTTGGTTGGAAATAAAAGTAAGTTATTCATACTTAAATATTAATTGAAATACTCTGGATGTTGCTCTCTATTGAATGAATGGCACAGGGCATATATCTTTAGTAAAATGAAACTAAATACTGTCTGGTGTGTTGTTGCTGTGTAGAGATGACATATTTGGGTGTACCTCAGTGTTCTGGTTCTGGGCAGTTAGGTTGAGGGACTTGCTGCATCATGCTTTGCCTGCAAAGCCTGCAGCCTCTCTGCCTGTGTTTTCTTTACTGGGAGAGCAGCACACAGGAGTAGAAATCTCTCACCCATGTTTGAATTTGATAGGGCTTCAGGATATAGCCATGGCATGCATCTAGAATGGAGAACTGGGAAGCATTCCTGGATCTAATAACGGGTATATTTCATGGTTCTGTATGTCAAGTACATACAGAGTAATACATACAGCTAAATTAAGTACTGGTGTATATTATTTAAAATAACTACACTATGCACTAGGCATAATATTTACGAGTTGCTTATTAGGCTTTTTTTGCATGCTATCTAGTTTTGCATATGAGGTTACTTATTTCCTGTTGTTCTGGGATTTTTAACCTGTCCTCTTTTTGATCGCATAAGTATGATATAATGGTTTTCTTCTGATGACCAAAATATGCCACTTTAAATAACCATCACCTGGTTAGCTTCCTAATTAGATGGATTCTGAATTCCCCCATTTCCAGCTAAGAAATCTTACAGAAACATCCTTATTAGCGTATCTGAGGCCTTGATCCTGGCTCTCTTACCCTTTTTCTATTGAAGATGATAAAAGCATCAAAAAGCAATTTTAGAAACAAAGTGGTGGAAACAGATACAGAATTTTTTAACAATGTAAATATATTTTTTGAACAACAAAAAACAGATTTGATTTTTTTTTTGACTTTCCAAGTAATTTGTGTCTGTGTCACAATGTCCATATCATGAACAAACCTGAAAAAAAGACCTCATCCAGCAAGTTAGTATTGTTTAAAAGCATTTGTAAACAATGTAGAAACAACATTTTCATTCAGAACCATTAACTGTAGTGTTGCTACTGTGATGCTGTAACATTTTATGATATTAATTATGAAAGACTACTTATTTTCTGGGAAGAAAACAGAGAAGCTCTTAGAGTTACAATATATAAATAGCAGTTCTGAAAGTATAACATAGACAGTGTTGTACTCTAGCAGACCAGAGTCAATAATACAGATTCTGTTGAAATTCAAATGAAAAATATTTTTCACTGATTTATATTTTGCCCCAAAATTGGATTTCCTAGCTGGAGTTCTGCAAATCTTATGAAGTATTTACAGTAAGATACACTGTAACATAGGATAAATAATGTTCTTTTGCTGGAATGACACCATAGAGGTAGAAAATCAGACACTGCTTTCCATTTGAAGGAGTTTTATTTCTGTTATATACCTTAAGTATCTATATTTTTCTCATATACATGCCTGCAATTCTTTAAAATCCAAGTATTTTCTTGGGAGCATCTGCAAATAGAATACGGTTTCGTAGGTGAGTTTCCAGATAAAGGCTGACACTGACTAGTGAAAGGGCTTTCATTTTATGAAAATAGCAGCTGAAGGAACAGTGTGCTTGCTAGCTTGTTTTCCTTCAGAAGCTGTGTATAAAGAAAAAAAGCAAACTATTGCTTTGACGTGATCCTAAGGATATTTGTTGTTGTTGCACATGTCGAGCATGCAGGGGATGCTGCTTACAGAGGTCATTTTTTTGCTTTATTTTTATTTCAACATTATAAAAATTAAGCTTTTGGAAGTGTATTGCTTTTCTGAATTCTGTAATAGGAGAAGAATATCTAGGAGGGCTTCCACCCCCATACTTTAATGGCCTGAGAGGTAACTGTAGTCAGGCTCCTATTGTAAAAGAAAACAAGGTAAGTGTTTATATAGAAGCATGGTGTTGACTCTTGCATATTATGAAAGAATAAAGCTACCAGTACTAACAAGTTCTTCAGGTGGAATCACTGTGTTCAGAATAGCTCAACTTCTTTACTCAGTAAGTGATAAGACACTCGTACACAATGCAAGAGCAATAATAGGTTTAAAGCCAAGAAAAGCCATTTGATGAATTGATGAACTTATTTGACCTCACGCATCATACAGGAGAAATACTTTCACCCAGTAGTTTCTGTCTCAGGATTGTACTTGGTTTTTGAGCTATATATGTCTTTTAGGAAAATATCCAGGTGTGCTCACTTAAAGACTAGAAATGTCTATATCCACAGGCAAGTTATTCTAACAACTTTCTTTCTGATAAAAGTTTAAAAAAATTGCCAAGAATGCAGTTATTTTCATTCATAGCAACTGGAAAGCATTGGGCCAGTATTTAGATACCTAGATAAAAATTTGGAAGCCCAGCTGAAACCATCCATTTTGAAACCTTGGTTTAAATTTAGTGCTGCTCTTTTAAGCATACTTTAGCTTGGGCTTAGGCTCTCATTTGACCATTTTCACTTACTAATACTGTCTGAAAGAAATGCATATTTTTCCATTTTGGGGTAAATACACCTGGGACCTCTGCTGCAGTGCTTCAGAAGTAGGAATAAAGCCACAGTTTAAAAAAGAAAAAGCTTGGAAGAAAACAATGAAAAATATTTTTCTTCACAATGAAATACAGAAAACTGTACACGTGAATTCTATTAGATGAAAATAATTTCCTTGGGTAATTTTGTCATTGAAAGCAAATTACTTCAGGTTTAGCAGTATATGGTGCATAATTGTGTACTAGCTGTTAAATTGTCTATAAAACTGCATGATTTATTAGTGTTTTCTTGTATCAATTTGTAGTCATTCTGTAAAATATGTTAAGTTTGCAGGAATTTCTTCAGTATTCCACCAATTGTAATTTCTACATACAAAACTCCAATCAGTCTCCCGTCTCTCATCCATGAGAAATTCTTTTGAAAATAATAGAGTAGTATGAATTGAGATCTCCTAAACTCTGGACCTCCCCACCCCTCTTTTTTCTCCCCCCGCCTCCCCTCTTTTTTTCTCTTTTTCTTTAGGACTAGCTAAAATGAAGGACTGTCATTGCCCACTAATTTATTAAAAATAATTGGGAGAACAAGAGCTTCAGAGATGCAGTCCTCCTTTGTGAAAATGGTGATTTATTTAAGGTGACTGTCTTCCTCGTGGGTGCTTAGTTTTATTTTTCATTATTTCTTCCTTCCCATACATCTTTTTTCCGTGGCCTGACCTACACATTTGGTCAGAGAGAGTAGAAAACTGATTTGAATCAAGATCTGGCCCAGACCTGCTTCCTGCACTTATGTCCGATTATCAGTTAATTCTCTGTCTTTCCATACATATTTGTCTGTGCGTTTGGTAAACAACAAAAAGAATTGTAAAATTTAATGTAGAATTTTTCATATTAAGTGTAAGTAATAAGAACTTAATAATCCTAAAATTTACAGTTGACATTGAATCTTAAATTTGACTTTCCTTGTTACTTACTTTGTGGTATTTTAATCTTATTTAAAACAAAGTATATTTGAAGTCTGCTTATTTCTGTGTTGCTAATACCACCTCATTTGCACCAGAAATAAGGGAGTAAACCTTATTGTTAAGATTAACAAATGCTTTTGAGTTTCAATGCAGTAATTTAAAACTTTTATAGATATGTTGCTGTCAAATACTTTGACTTATGTCGTATAGTATAAATTAAACTATAGTTATCAAGTGAATGAATTGTGTTTTGTGCACTTAGGATCTTTGCTTAAATTTGGTATTGACAAAGTTCAGTAATTGCAATGGATCTTCTAGTCGTTAGTGTGAATTAGAGAGGTTTTACTGTGTTTTGTATGACTGATGTGTTTCTTTCCTTTCTACCTTGACTACTTTATGTATTTTCCTCTGCACTAATGTATAAGCAGACTCCTCAAGTGTTGTACCAACATTTTCAGTGGATATATTGTAAACAAAAATTAACCCAGGTTGCATGGGAGCTACACTCACTTTGATTTATAGCTACCAAGATGGTCTTAGGGCAGTGGTTATCTGTAGCTTATATAGGGGGTAGGAATTATCAGGTACCAGTGTATAGTGGATGGATGAATGATTTCTATTCTTAGGGATATTAACCAGATCCACTCCTCAATAAAGACTAATAACTCAGATTTTTAAACAGTCTTCATGACAGATGAGGACATAGAGGAGAATGCATCAACACTAATAAAGAATGTTGACCGTTTGTTCGTCTTAGCCATGATTAATTGATCTTGGAGTGCTATCTCTGAACAGGAAGTGGTATGCTGTTACATTGCGAAGTTTAAAGGTTACATTTTAGTGTACCCTTTAACTTGCATTTACATACAACATAAAATGTTTTTACCTATCTTATCTGAGCGCAGAAAGAAACGTTTTTCAGCCCAGATACAAATGAATGTTTCGTGTACTGTGTACTAATGTGAATCTGGCTGGTAACAGGACATACCCAGTCTGTGTTTGGACTCTGTTACTGCCTTATACACTTAGTCTCCCCAGTTGTACTCAGAAAATTTCTTCATTAATACTCATTTTGAGATTCTGGCTTATTAAAATTCAGAACTATGCATTCATTCTCCTGTCCCTCCCAACCTTTCCCAGCTGTTTTCTGTTCTTGTTTCCTGTGGACTTGCACTTGTTAGGTCCTTCACCTGTAATTAAGACAAGTGTTGAGCAGCAAATGCAAAGACCCCTGTTCTTTTGAGTCTTATGCCTGATTAAACTAAAGTTCCTGTACGCCTGACAGCAGGTCCAGTCACCTGAGCCTCACACACGCTCCTGGGATTGGAGGGTAAACTACTTACATGTAGAGACTCCCTTAAAAAGAAAACCTTGTCCTGTGCTACGGTCAATTTACCAACTCATTTGAATAAATGTAGAATGCTACCCTGTTTTAAAATATGTATAGAATGTTTGTCTCAACAAACTCATAAGATTAATAGAAAATTGCAGGCTTATGGATTTGTTTGTTTCAATGGTCGGGTAACTTTTTTTTTTAATTATTTTTAACAAGAAACTTAAATTAATGAAAGGGAAAATCACAGGTGAAAATGATCTTTTATTCACCATAATAATATATTACCAACCTAGTGTCTGAATGTGCTCTGTATTACTTTAGGGATGGGAGCAATCTAGAAACATACACATTTTTGAGTGATAAAATTATCTTGCTTGTCTGAGAAAGCATCTGTCTTGAGAGGTTTCAATCCTAAATCATGCTTGGCATAATATTAATGGCGCTAGCTACCATCACTGCCGAAGTGATCTATTTAATTATGTCTGTTAAATTGCTATGTGGGCAAGTCTACTAAACTGTGATATATGCCACACAGAGATACATAAATGGAGCCTGAGCCTCAAGTGGAGTTCTTTAGAAAGTAGCTGAGCTCACAGAAAATTATACAGAACAAAAGAAGGAAGGTTTATTGCTGTTGTGTAGTGTTTACTTAGACATATTCCATTGGCTGAGAAGGGAAAACACCTGGCAGGATAGATCACAAGGATCTTGGCATATGTACTCCGTTCTGGCCCCAATCTCCATGTAATCTGCTGTGATAAATGTATCTGTTGCATCTGGTTGCAAATCATCCCATGTTTTACTTGGACCCTTCTTTCAGAATCCTTCATAAAATGATCTCTTGGATGGGAAGTCACAGTGGACACAGCGGCTGCTAAATCACCTGGTTAAAGGCAGATTTTTAGACTTCTAGACTTTCCTCCAGTGCTGCAGCCATTACTAGAGCATGTATACAGGATAGGTTTTGATGGTGGCTCTCAAAGGTCAAGTGGCCTGTGCCAGAATGCTAACAAGAAAAATAGAGTAGAAAGGGGAAATCTTTTCTGTCATGCTCAAAAGATAATTAATGATCATTATCATAATTTTCTGCCCTGCCTGTATTAAGACCAGTTTCTGATGTTCAACACAGATAGGATTAGCTAGTAGTGAGCTTGCTTTTTGATTTGTGTTCTGCTGCAGTATGGGGTTCAGTACAGGGATGAAGCTGAATAATATATACATCTTGCACACAGAAGATATATTACTGTTACACCACTTGTCTGAGTTTGAGATTTGTACAGCTAGACAGAGCCCTGATATAAACAGGTGTAATTCTATGAAAATCAATGAATTTGCATTCATTTGGACCAGGACAGATTAAATATTGTACAAACTGTTTGCTGAAATTACTGTTTTCTCATTTGGATCATATGGTGCTTTAACAAGAAAGTGAGGATAGTCATGAACTAGTCCAACTGATAGACTGTTCTTATGTTATACTTTTTTATTTCAGTGGGTATGAATAACCTGGTTTCTTCTTCCTGCACTTAAAATCATGAGGCTGCACTTCAGTTTTTTATTTGCGCATGTAAGTTTTGCCTGCTAAGACCAACCGAGAACGAAGCCCAAGTTCAAGGACCTGGTAGAATATTGTTAGCGTACTTGGAACTCAAACACCAGTGTGACAGAAGTGCCAGTAAATAATGTATTCTCATTCACTAACAGTTATGCTTAAATTCAGAAAAGTCTTTAAAGATGTCATTGAAAAATAGAAATAGAAGTAAACCGTTTAAATACAAAGGTTAGAACAGTATATGTATCCTATTTTTATAATAATACACAAATGAGATGCTGAGAGATCTCTTACTGTTTCCATGGATTTTGTCTGTAGTTTATTTAGCAATGTAGACATATGTCTAATAAAAAAGATGCTGCATAAACCATAGTCCAGGCTGAATGTGCTTCTGTTTTTGGTTTAGGTAGAAATGTTTTTTCTGGCTGCGTCGTTCATACTTAGGTCTTCTTACAACAAATGGAAAGCCCTTAATTGTACCTAAGGGAATAGTTAATCTACGGTGGACATATGGTGGACAAAAGCTGAGTCTAGTAAATGAAAAAAATTATAAACAGAAAATGTGTGAATGTCTGCACAGTTTGAGAGTCATGGGAGATATTGTGCTGTTGGATTGTAGCTTATTTTATGTTAATTTGCTATTCTTTTCTATTAATATATTAATGGAAGTCAGTGCAGCATAAAATACATAGTTTTAAAACCCAATCAATTTCATGTCTATTTTATTGGATTGAAAAAAAATACCTGTTTTTAAGACAGGACAGAATTTCTTTTCTTTGCAAGTTGTCCTGCTCCCACCTTTGCCATATGACATAAATGCAATTTGATTTCATTAGTGGAGTAAAGCTCTCTGAAATTTTTAAAAGTTATAACTTTTGATTGGGGGCAGTTAATCAGTGTTAACCCTGAGCAGCTCTTGGGCTTTATGGATTCAAGCATTATATGTGGTTGCACTGCTCCAGCAAAAGGTTAAGTATTAATGGAAAATGTTCACAGCTCTTTTACTCAAAGAAAACATGTTACTTGTAAGTTTTCTTTTGATTTTACTTTTACAGTTACATTGAATGTCTTCATTCATTTAGCCATCCATAAAGCAAATATTGTTGCACATGCAGTGGATAATAAGTCTTTTTAGGACTACTTGTGTGGTATGTCACAGATCATTAACTGCAAGTAACCACCTGACTTGAGGGAAGTCTGGAAGCATCATTACAGTGAAATAAGCTTTTATTTCTGTATCACTGCAGCACATAGATTTGTAGGAATGTCTCCATTAGCTACTGTGGAAATATATTCTTATATATTATTATTGAAGGAAGTTGATGAGAGAGGATAACCAAATTTCAAGTGTGAATAGGGCATTAGTATTAGGATTTTGGACAAAGTGGGAAAAAGGCAAGTGCTATTGTAGCATTATTTTCTATTTAAAAGCTAGATAAGTCAGTAAACTAATCTTTTTGTAATGCTTCACAGTTTTAGAGTCAGACTAATAAAATACAGTAACAGTTATACAATATTTATGTATACACTGCAACTTCAACTGAAATGCATATAGTAATTGAATATGTTTACTACTCTGTACAGGCAGAAAGTGTGGAAGAGAAGTTTCTTCCTAATCAGCAGGGAAAACTTAAGCTTTTTCTATTTATTTCAATGAACATAAAAATTTAAGATTGTTATTGGAAGTAACCAGTAATTATTTCAGCTCAATTTAGAGGATGAAGGATAGCCTATGTTAATATGGGGAATAATCATAATGGATAACCTTCATTAATATGATTAATAGGAGTTTGTAGTATGAAAAATGCAATTCTGAAACATTGTCCTGAAAATATTTTAGAAAATTTGAAGTTCTTACAGAGATTAAAGTTAAGATAATACTGTAGGATTATCTTGCTATGTTGCTGTTTTTCAGAATAATTTGCTGTCAGATCCTTTAGGAGCAAAATACAGTGGAAGACTGATAAATGAATAGAGTGTTCAAATCAGCCTCTCTTAGTTGTATAGTATCAACTATGTGCATACAGAGTTAAGAATGAAGAAGAAAAATTGTGGGGAATGCATTATATGTGTATTTTAAAATTGTATAATTGTCAGGACATTATCATGTTTATTGAGGATTTGCAAGAGAAGAAGCGGAAATTAATGGTACTATTTCAAGTTTAGTCCACAGTTATAGCACCGTACACTTGATAYAATGAGACATTCTGAGTTTATGATGCCCATTTCAGTATAGGAGCATGTATACTCTGCTAAATGTGTGGCTTTTTTGATAGGTCTTTAAGCGTATTAATGCATTCATTACATTAGTACCTCTGGTTATGAATTCTTCATTGTTCCAGGATTTGAGATGGTATGTCCTGATGAGGTTCTGAATGAGCTGCAATTTCTTTCTGCTATCTACTTTGGTTTATTTTATAGGTCAGGTTTTTTTGAGGAAAAAAACGTATTTGAAAAAAAGGTATTTCATTATTTGTCTGTGTAATGTGAAACTGAAGGTGTTACCAYGGGAGTAACTACTAAGCAAGTATCAAACTTTGATCTTAATAGTTCACTGAGATAAGCCAGATAGTTTAAATGCAGACTGCATTGTTGTTATTATTGTTGTTATTTACACTCTGTGCTTCCAGCCCTCATGATATGGAGCATAACCTCAAAATATGTTTGTTGTTTTCAAAGGGGAGATCTAAAATTCTGTAGTGCCAAAAAAATCAGTTAAAAATCAATTAAGATTTGCTGAAATGTGTTGATTAAGGAGGTGGAGTACAGTGATGATGAATTGTAAATTAGAAATCTAGTTTGTTTATTTAAAATAAGGTCTTAAAAGAGGAGGGCTTTATGTACAATGTACATAGTTTCTATTTAAAAAATACTGAGTTCCCTATGAAATTTTCATGATATTTTAGCATTTTTAACTCATTTTTTTTGCAGAAGTAGTGCTTTCAAAGTTTTATCTCCATTGTTTAACGATGCAACAGTGTATTTGTGAATGTGACAAGGGAATTATAAATATGTAGCAGATATATAACTTCTGCTGAACCCTTTGAGGTTTAATTTCATTCCACCCATTTGTCCTTTGATGCTCTGAACACAAGGAGCAACCATCCCATCTCATCCAGATAAGTATTTTTAACACTTAAAAATCTTTACAACTGTAAAATGAGCCATATCACATTTGCTGCTTTCTTTTGTTCAGTGTGGGGAATCACTGACCTTAAGATAAAAATTTTGGTTGTTTGCATAGGCGTAAATTTAGAGCACGTTTAGTGACTTCAGATGAGCTGCTCCAAGTTTACTCTGGTGTTTTCATGACTAACCCCTAGATTATAATATTATTTTGGGTTACTTTTTGTATATATATACCATGTGGTCTTTCTTTTGTGGTAAATATTGTCCAATAGGTTTACTTAATTATGTGTGATAATAGGAATATATCATACTAGTATAATACTAGTATGTGATGGTAGAATTCATTAGTTTTGAAATATGTATACAGAAAGAGGAGTAACATTACCTTTTTCTGACTTTGACTAGAGAACTCATTCCTAAGCATTCCTACATAATAGCATTTGAAAACTGCCATCAGGATCATTGCTCTTTTGTTTCAGATGCTAAACAAACACAAATTCAAAAAAAGCTACAGACTAAATAGTTGAGTGGAACACACAGAATAGTAAAATGTCTTAAGGCTTGCTTTTGAAAAATACTGGGATATAATCATATGTATATTGAGGGCAACTTTAACTTTAAAATGCTGGATTTTGCAATCTTAAGCATTTTTTGTGGTAGATAATTTAAAATGAAGGCTGGAAAAAATGAATTAAGATTTATACAGATAGCACACCTTTGATACTGTTGAAAGAAAGAGAGACCCTCAGTTGCTAAAAACTTACTTTATACATTTACAGGAGAAGTTTGAAAAGTCATTTGCTATAGGCATGCAGAAGGAAGAAAGCAGTGTATAGGAGTTTTTGGTCAGGCTGTTAAGTTGAACTGTTTCAAAAATATTTTTATGTTCTGCTGCCCACATAGAAAATTGTGGCATTTTGGAGTCTACTTCTCAGTCCCCCTTCAAAACCATTATGGAAAAGCTTGAAGTATTTTGGTTTGGAGATGCCACTGCTATGTTTCATGGGAAGTGTAGTGCTGATGCTTCTCTTCCCATTCTCCTACGGGCTATGCTCCTGATGCTATGGATATAAAGGCTGGTTTTGTTTTTGTTTTATTTTTCCCTTTATGTCTTCTATGATGTATCACATCCTCTTAGGTATGATAGGACTTTGTGAGAGTAATGCATCATGGATACTGTCCAACTGGCAAATCCAAACTTGGGAGAAAGTAAGTCAAACAAAAAGCGCCTCTCATTAGGCACCATACTGATCTTTCTGAATCAAACTGTTCTGTTCTCTTGGTTGGAATTTTTTTAGGGAGTTAGTTTTATATGGAAAAAGGAACCTTTTTGAGCAGAAAAAGCAGTTTTCAGTGTAATAAAAAACCCCTAGTAGTTCTGACTGATAATTCTGGACTAGTCCAACTGTAGAGAGTTTCCAGAGTTTTTGATTTTTATCCATTGTTCAATTCTGAGAATACTGGCGTGGTAGTTTATTTTAATAACATTACACTGTACTTGCAGATAATAGAGGGGAAAAAAGCCTAGTCTGGTTATGTTGCAATTCTGTGAGGTTAAAAATGGTTCTGTATGAAGAGTATTGACAGTTCTTTCACAGCAATGTTCAGTAAACAATGCTGTAAAGAAATTTTCTAGAAAGTACTGTATAAAGCAGTTGTAAAATATGGAATACAAGTTCAGGGTGTAGAAAGGTTCTGGGTTTTCCTAGAAGTTACTTACTGCGTTCTTTACTCTGTTAGTTCTTGTCATCCTACAGTAACTTCATGCTACAGTGACTGTAACTTTCTATAACGCTACTGATGTCTATCAGGAACAATTACTGAAAATGTCTGGACTTAATAAAGTTTGAACTTACATGCTTGTTTGTTTTTTTTTTTTAATGTGAAGGGTTTTTATTTCTTAAGTTGTCTCAAGCTACACAGTAGAAGTAAAGGAAACAATRTAATGAAACAGTAAAGAACAGTCATTGTAGGGCTCTCTACTGCCAGCTAATACATTGCCTAATTAATAATGATGTAACAATTTTCTTGGGCTGGCTTTTTAAAGCACTTATGTTAAGATGACCTCCTCTTGTACCATAAGTTTTGCAGTTTTATTTTGGGAATGGTGTATCCAAAAGGTTTTTAGAGAATAGTTACTGGTGTAGTTGCATGTTTAAGTGGTTGATCACTAGGGCAATAATGTTGGTTTCTGAGCACGGCCAGTACTTTTTCCAGCTGCTTTATAGTGATATCTTGAAGCTTAAAATGTAATCTATATGGGTAAGCCACAAAAGCCACTATATATTAAAGCAGACTCTGACAGTAAATCAAAATTGAACAGCTGGCAACACTACTAAAGTCATAAACTTATTTATTAAAAAACTAAACAGAAGAATTATATTAAAAAGAGAAGAATATGTTCTACAGACCAGTGGATACAGCTTAAAACCTGGAAAGTGCTGCAGATTAAGGGCCCAATTTATGAACATCTGTTCTGGCAGTTTCTGTGAGATTCTCATGTTCTTTACAATAAAAGTGTGAAACATGTTTTTCCCCCCATACTAATCATGCTTTTCTGCAGTTCATAAAACTTGCATTGAGCCTTATGCAACTGGGCCTGTCTGCTTTACACACTTGCTAGAGTAATTACTATTCATGAAAGAGTAAGTACTATAGCAACGTCACAATCCCACGATACACACTTATCCTGACTTGTTCCAAGTGGTCTCACTGGCTTCAAAAGCAGTGAAAGAACACTGACGTTTCCTTCATATATTTAAACTTACAGTGTGGCAATGAACTAATAATGGAAGCAGGTCACTAGAGAGCAAAATGGACAGAAAAATGTCTTGTACATGGTTTCTCTAAAATTGAAGCATACTTACAAGTCCGCTGTTTTGCTCTTTAACAGTCACCAAACAACTGTTTGTCACCAAAACAACTCCCCTCATCTCTTAATTTCGAAATAAATGATCACAGAATGATTATTTTAATTACAATGTTTACACTGCATAGTACCCTACATTTTTGTCATATTGACAGGTATGTGGGGATAAGCTTTAGGATATTCTTGGTCTGCTTTGAGAGGGAACTGAAAAATCATAAATTCAAAACTGAGTGTCTAGTTCCACTGTCAGCGGTACTGTTTTGCCTTTGACGTCAGTGTGACCAAGATTTGGTTTGGAGATGTTAGCCACAAGCCCTGTTTTATAATCAGGCTTGATCTGCATGGCACTCGTAACTCTTGCTTCATGTCTAGTAATTCAGACTGAACTAGAATAATAGATCATTGTGAAAAGGCCATCAGTTTTTCTCTCAAGCAGTGCAAAAGCTACTAACGTCCCAAGCCCTGCTGCCATTAGGAGGCAAAGTCCATCTCTCAACAAAGTCAGAGATTAGGAAACGGAGGTGCAAAGGAGACACTGAGCAAACATGCAATAAAACCACTTGTTCTGACCAGATTATATTGCTTTATTGATGAAAATGGTTATGCTTTCTTTCCATTTGAATAGTTTCTCCGTGTTATGCCTTTATTTATTAGGTTGCAGAACCATATGCTTTTATAGTTGTTTAACCTGAGGAGAACACTTCCAGCTAAGGATCCTCAAGACAGGAGAATCTCTGTGCTCCTTTTGGGAGCTATCTTCTCATACGTTTAGGGTCATACTGACTGACAGGAGGGAAAAGAAAGAGGATTTCTGGTATCCTTTGGACGAAGAAATATCTTATGGGAACAAGGCATTTTCTGTTTCCGTGCCATTTTATAGTGAACATTTTATAGTGTGGGTGCATCTCTGTGGTCTTACCTGTAGTCTGTATCAATTTCTGAGATTGCTTAGCCAATTATTTTTCAGCTAACTTGTGGAATATTGAGGAACTGTATTTCTGCCAAATGTATATTCGTCATTGATAGTTCCTTTTGTCTTTTCATTGAGTGATACTTTTATAATTGATTTATGTATATTTGTAGTGCTGAAGGCAGTACTGTTAGGCAACTAAATGAAAAGTGACTTATAACCACTAATAGTTATGGAAGTTGAATTTTCTTTCTGCTCTGTCTAATATGAAACATGTTTTGTTAATTGGTGCAGTATGGATCATTTTATCTGTCAGTAGTGTACAGTATATTAATCTCAGTTTTTAAAGCATGGTTTTATTTGTAGAAGGTTCAGAAACATTAGTGCTATATTTGCTTTATCAGTGTGTTTACCTGTGGTGAACTTTTATTTGTTATGTTTGATGTGTTAAAGTGCACAAATGTAATTTATATGCACCTGCATAAAATGTTTTACTTGTGACCTGGGTTTCATTTGTCAAACTGTGCCTTGGATTCAGCAAGGAACTAACCCAACAGAAATCAAGGCTTCATATCATCAAAGACAATATCAAATTATGTCCCAGAGGAACCCTAGGCCGGGATCCAGGTTGTAGTGTTTTTTATTGGACCTGACCAGAATATTCTGGATTCCTGGTTTTGATTAGGTCAGATTTTCATATTTGTTATGAGTGCTTTATTTCTCATCCTTGAGTCTCTTGCATGTGGGTGGACAAGGGAGGCAAACAGATGACTGCATCACTAAAATTTTCCACCTGCCTCCCTCTATTAGGCTCTGCTGTCCAGGCTGGATTACGTGTCTCTCTTCTTGCACTTTTATATCCTCTCCATTCTCTTTACACCTAGTCCCTTGTGCTTGGTGCAAAGGGAATGCTCTTAATGTTGTTGGTTTTCTTTTTTTGTTCATAGATCTTCTGGGAGTGCTGCTTCATCAGCCTGATATGGACACCAGGTTTTTGTTCTTTTTTTTTTTAAATAGTTATGTTTTGAGAAGCGTGGGTCACTTTGCATACTTTTTTAGTATATTAGACATCTTATAAGAATTCTAGCAGCTTCTCTGGCTGAATAAACTTGAYGGATGAACTACTAAGGTCTTTTTGGTTTAAATACTAGCTGCCCTAGTGCACTGGAAAAGATTTCTTTTGGAGCTGTTACAGTCTACAGGGTAAATAATCCACGTGGATTAATGTGGCATTTCCTTCATAATCCTATGAATTTTCTGCCTTAAAAATACTTCTATGTTTTTCCTAAGAGTTTTAGTAGAAAAGACCCTTTAAATATGTGGCAATATCTAGAATTATTATATTGTCATTGTGTGCTTTTGTACTTAAGGTGTACAAGTAGAAATAAAATGTGGCATTTTTATACTCCTTTCTTTCTGTGGGTTTTTTGTTGGTTTGTTTGAATTTAGTATCTAGTGCTATGTATTAAGTAATTAGGCCAAGAGGGCAGAATTTTTGTGAATATGCTGGTGCTTAAAAATGTAGACTGCTGTCTGATGGGACTTTCAAATGTGGTTAAACCATTGCTTAGTTGCCCAGTAGTTGCTTTGGTACTTCAGAAAGTACCCCTAGGAATGCCTGCTTGCATCTTTCAGTATCTCAGTACTGTTGCAGATCTGATTCTAAATGTTTAATTATTCCAAGAAGACATCTTAATGCAGGGGAAGTTAAATTCTTTTGAGAACCAAAACAGTAAATATATGGTAGTATTAGTGAGCTAGTTCCGAGTTGTGTGTCTGAATTTTCTGAGTTCCCAAATGTATTTGGGAATAATATTGGAACCTGTGAAGCTACTTCATTCTGGAATTAATTTTAGGGTTGCTCTGAGGGAAGAGCATAGTAGATAGCCAAATTCTATTATATTTGCAAAATACAATTTAATTTTGGAAAATATTTCTCAAGAAACATAAAGTTAACTTCCCATTAGCTAATAAAATCACTTAAGTGTGGTGCGTACTTAGTTTCGTGAAACTTATTTTGTGTGTTTACACTACCTCACTTCTTGTTCTGGAATTCTTTTCCCTAGCATTAGCACAGCTGCATCATCCATTTCCACAGTCCTTTTAACCTCCACTTTTAATTAAAAAAAAATTAAATCAGATGCTGTTTAAAGCTTCCCGTTTAGTTTTGGGAAAATAAAAGTTCACATCTAGCTTAGGCGTGTGTGAACAGCTGTTAAAAGCCACAAGCAAAACGATACTTATAAAAGTGGTGGGGGGAATTTTAAGAGCAAGCTGCCAGTTTGACTGTACTTTTCAATAGCTCTTCACTTTCAGCCAAATGGTTTTAACAATAATTTTCTTTGAAAAAAACTGTGTTTTATAGAAGCAGCAGCCCAAGCAGTTAGGCCAGTGGTAATAGGAGGCAACTTGCCATTTCTCTTTAACTTTTTATGAAATTTTTCTTTGAATCTGGGGAAATTGCTCATTAGAGAGGTTGGAGGGGCTGATCCACCCGTGCCCACCCACCATGTAGGTACATCTGTCCCCATCTGATTCTAATGAGGGATCTCGTTCATTGAAATTCTCCAGTTCCAAGACTAAGCGTAGAAGGATAATACTTCCCTCGCACCATATTTTGCAGGCATTATGGTCCTGCTCATGACTTAAGCATTTTGAGATAATAATAGGATTTCTTTTTTGAGTCTGAGTTACGAAATTTGACTAATTGGTTGGACAGAAACATGCAGGGAATTTATCAGATGTTGAATATTTAAAAGAAAGAGGAAAGATTTAGACCTTTCCTTGTTCAATCCACCTTCTGTACTGTAAGGAGCTTTCAGAGAAAAAAAAATAGTTCCTTCAAGAACATTTTATCTTTACGTCTGCTGGAAATACAACACGGCAGAGAGGAAACAGTCCGGGAGGTTCCTGGAGTGTGTGGAAGA
>JAYKAV010002861.1:556035-594080 GCA_035582835.1 Phoebastria nigripes | reverse complement strand
GTGTAGATGAGGCGCTTAGGGACATGGTTTAGTGGGGCATGGTGGTGTTGGGTTGATGGTTGGACTTGATGATCTTAGAGGTCTTTTCCAACCTTAATGATTCTATGATTCTATGATTCTATACTGATGAGGAGGGGGGGGCCGTATAAAATGCTCTGTGACCTAATAACCATGTATATGTATCTCTGGAATTCATTTGGGCAATTTTCTTTGAGCCTGTCCTAGCTGGTCCATTCCATAAGCGAGACGTCATTGCTGCAATGCCTTGCCAGATGTATGGTGGCAGTCTGTCTGAAGAGGCGTGACCAGTCCCACTGTGGTAGGGGGACAATAAGTTCGCTTAGCTCAAGCTTACTGTGTTAGTGTGCACTAATACTCATTCAGAGCATGCATCTCTGTGGAATTGTCTTGATACAGTTTGGAAGCCTGGCAGATATATAGCTGGAGCACCAGCCTGGGCTACATGTATCATATAGATATAACCTTGTAAGTGTGAATGCAACAGAACAAGCGTTGCATGGTAACTTGTGCTGATCCACTGAGGTGAGATGTCCCCTGAGCCACAGGTTCTAATTAAGTCTTTTGACTTTTTCATGGGGCAGCAGAATGATAACAATCACAAATGCTTTTGAAGTTTCTTCAAAGCTGCAATTTTTTTTTTTAATTGAGGTTGTTGAAGTGTCTCTTATCTTTTAATCTTAGCAGATTACAGCCTGTGTTAACTGGTGCCGTCACTAAAACAGTCTGTCTTAGTATTTGTTGCTTTGTTACACTTCTAGCTGGGGTTTCCACACTTGTGTTATGCCTTCAGTATCACTTTTGCCCCCAACAATGTAGCCTGCAGTGTGCAGCCTAATGTTTTGGGTTTGAAGGTTTGGTATGGCTTTCATTTGACACATCTCTCTCTGCAATATGCCCGTGTTTTCTTTGCATGGACAGCTAGTGAAGATGAGTTGGGTAGCAATGTAAATTCTTTTAAAGTTCTTTTGTCATTGTTTTCTGCTTATATGCATAAGTACGTTATGACTTCATATTATTAGCAAGCAAGAACCAAAAAGCTTGTTAATCACTTCCAATTTCTTGGATGTCTCATTTTTGTGTTGTTTAGTCAGAATTCCGTAAAAATTTCCCACTACCATTTCTGAAAGGAAAAGAAGAAACAAGTAGGACAAACAAAATGCCAAGTGAGTAACTTCCTTCTGTTGCAGTGAGTATCCCTGCTCCCAAACTGTAAAGCTCTCATAGGACTCTGTCTATGCTGGGATTAGAATTTTGGGTATAAATCACAGAATTATCCTCAAGAATTGGGAAAAGTTTAGGTGGTCCCACTCTACACAGTGCATATAGGAGGGCAATAATAACCAGAGGAATGAAAAAGCTTTTATATGAGGAGGAACAAAATAGATTGAGTTCCTTAGCAGTAGGAAAAAGACAAACAGGTGTATAAAACCATGAGAAGAGACTAGAGAACAATTATATAGCATCTTTTCAATACAAACCCAAGGAATGCTCATGCTGTTTTATTAAACAGCAAGCTTAAAATAAACAGATGAAATTACTTTTTCACATTGTGAATAATGAAATTGTGGAGGTCCTATTCATAGACTGTTGTAGAAGCCAAAAGTGCACATGGGTTCAGAAAGGAACTGCAGAGGTTTGTGAAGGACTGGTCCACCAGTGAGTATAAAACACTTCAGCTGTATGCCTAACAACCTGGAGATGTAGTGTCAGACTGAGGAACGCAAATTGTCTGAAAGTGATGTGTGTGTTAAGGAATGATCATTGTAGTTGTACCGTTTCTTATTTTCCTGCCTCAATACCTGCTGTTGACTGCTCCTTGAGGCGGGTTACTGGCTTGGGTTATACCAGACCTTCAAATATCAGCTTTTAAAAAAACAAATTCCTGACCTTGAGCTGTTACAACTCCTGCTCCCCCACTCCACCCTCCAAAAAAAAAAAACCCAGAACAGTGAACGAAACACCCCCCCTTGCCGTTTTGCCATCGGTGCCTTAGGTTGTGTAGCTGTATTTATGTGTATTACTTTGTAGCTGGTTGGTTGGAACAGTGCAGGTGAGAGAATGTGACCTGGATTCTGGTGGTTGCTCCACAGTCTCTCATTTATTTTTCAATACAACAGTCTTTGGATAAAGTAATTAAGAAATCTGTGGGATAGAGAGAGGTACTGAGTATCTGAATAATCCCTAGTAATTAATTTTAGGCCCTCAGGGTCTTTACAGTATCTGGTCTTAACAAATTCAGCTGTGTTAGTCACACAGACTCTTCTGAAAACCCCACTTCTTGCCTAGACTATGTTAAAGAAGTTTGTTTTGCTGAAAAGTTCTGAAAATCTAACATGTTGTTTAATACATTTTTATAAATATGTTTTAAATGGAAGTATGATGGTGACACAATTTTTCAAAGAGCGCTCATTGATGGCCTAAATGAATGTTTAATCATTAACTAAAGTCTCTTTACTATCCTAATTCTGAAAATTTCACTCATGGAAATTATGCCTGCAGAAACTCCATGCCCTCTTAACGTATATTAGAAGAGGAGGAGTGTACTAAGTCACAAAGAAACTAGGTCATCATCAGGGCCGTGCTAAAATTTTAGTAGATAATATCTTGGGGTTATTTACGAGGGACTTGTTAACTTCTTGACTCATATTTTCCCTTTCCTTTTCAAACCTAGCAAAGGAAGTGCTGCTTATCCTCGAGGACTCCTAACTATAAAAAGTAGAGTGGGTTTGTTTAACTGTTTGAGGTCATGACTGACCAAATGATCTGGGAAAATACACTTTCAGCATCTAAATTTTGCTGTAAATCAGATGTAGCTGATTTCTCTAACTTCAATAAAAATTGAACGAAGCAGAAACTGTTAAAATTGTCTTTGGTTTTACGAAGTTTTAGAAAAAAAGTGTTAAAAAGTTCACAAAAAGAAGTCCCAGCTGAACCTTAACTTGCTTGCTTAATATTTTCAAATTAAAGTGAATCCTGACAAAAATTTTTAAGAGTGCATACATGTGTCCAAGTTCAGCTGTTCTCAGTGCTGTATTCCCCACAACACTCAGCCCAGTCTGAGGAGGTGGTTTCGCAATTGACTTAACCCAGTTTCGCTTTCGTCAACTGTAGTCATGGTAGCACTGCACAGAGAGTTGGTTCAGTTCACTGATCCAACCTAAACTGAACAGAACAACGGGAGGAGTTCTTGTTTGAATGAACTCGTGCATTCCTTTTATTCTGCAGTGGTACTATCACATGAGAAGGTTTGGAAGTGCTTGGCCAGCAGCACAGGGAAAGCCAGGACCATCCATTTGATTTGCAATTATGTTAGCTTAAGCTGCTAAAGAAACTACCACTTTTCTAAGTCTAGTTTCAGCCCAGCCCCTTCCACTGAACCATCTACTTTCTTGACAAAAGTTTTTTTTGGTGTAGGGTTTGGTTTGGTTTGGTTTGGTTTTTTGTTTGTTTGTTTTGTTTTTTGTGTGTGAGACAAGGAGAGGGAATTGGATTGCTCTGCACAGCCAGATGGCCAGGTTAGCTCTGAGAAGAGTATGGACCCTGCTTTGTTAGATCTGTAACAATCAAATTATGTACAAAGTACTTTTCTTATTCCTTTGGGTCCTTTGTGCATTATATAGCTTTAAAGTCTTGGACAAAGTTGTTAACGATTTTTGTTCAGTCCCTTGTAGCTAGCCTGATGAGTTGGTTCCTCTTGCTCATCTGAGACTGGTCAATACTGTAAAGTTGCAATATTAGTATATTCTGTCTTAGTGTGTGCACTATTCAATGTTTTTAATTTGTTTGGAAAAATAGTAGATATAAATATGGTAGAAGAGCTTTTGTAGCTTTTCCTCAGTATCTGAATCAACTATAGCCTTCTGTTAAGTTAACGAAGTTTTGGACTGAAGCGTTCACATCATGATAGAAATTTATGTCAGGAAGAACCAAGCTATGTGCTCATTCTACTTGGAGACAAGAACAGTTCTTCAATACAACGATGAATCAGTGATTGATGTATTGATTGAAATTCAGGGTTTTTTTTGCCTGGGTGACTAGTTAGTGACAATGAAATATGTGAGTTGGCAGATGTGAAAGAGGTTTGTACAGTCCCATTTCTACTGTCTGGTTTGAAATAATCGTATTGTTGAAATATAAATAGTTTGAATTCAGTTCTTTGTAGTCTTTGAAATGCTGTGGCTCAATTTAAGAAATAGCTGATAAATTTACTATCAGTGATCTGAATATGTTTCGTTTTCATTTCTCCTTTTATAGTCAGTCGAAGTATGTTATATTTCTTTACTAAGCAGTCTTACTTTTTTCTTATAAAAAGTGAATTAATATAAAGTTGAGTTGCACTATTAATTTTTTAACTGCCAGTTGAAAACAGTTTGGCTTGGTAATAATTAGTTACAAAAGCTTCCAAATGGAAGAAAAACTGGGCTGCTGTCAAACAGGATTTGATACACATGGAACAGTTAAGTAGTAATAAATTGCCTAGTAACTGAGTAATTTCACTCAGATATGTGCCAATCTTGCCTCTACATTGAAAAAAGTTTGGAAGAAGAACTGATGTTTGAAATTGCTTAATGCGGGAGGTTTATTGTAGTAACAGTAATACTGACTTGGCCTGATCTTTGAACATTTAAGGCTTGTTTTTATATCCCAGTGAATGATTTCATGTTCATCTATAATTTTGTTGTGGGAGAGCTCCCAGAGGGGTATGTAGGAGAAGCACTAAGTGTCTCCAACTCTTTATTACATCTGCTGGAAGCAACAATGGAATCAGGCATGGAAGGGCCCTGGAGCTGACCTGGGTTGGCTCTGTTAGGAACAAGTAATTCAGAGTATTGGATAAAAGCATCACATTTGAGAGGATAGCCAGTTTTTTAACATGGCTGTTTGGCGTGAAATCAACAGAAGGATACCTGTGGAAACAGTCTGTATAGATGGGTGCAGCAGCAGCCATCAAGAATGCTGGAGTGGGTCCTGTGAGGAAGTGTTATTTGTTAGGTGAATGCTTTTTATAAGAAGAAGTTTTGTATTAATAGTTCATTCCCATGGCTTCATGAAATATATTACTCTGATATATGTTCCTATGCATTATTTTGAGAACACTGTTTTAGGAACTGCTATGTAAGGATAAAGCTTTTCACTTGATGTTATAGTATGTCCGGATTTACTATTTTTGGAAGAAATTACTTGTACAACTGTACCTAGCGTACAAAGCACTGTAGAATGTTTGAATTATAGGCAGAACTGCAAATGCATCTAACATTTTATGGGGGTTTGGTGGGGGGAAGGTAGGTGGGTTTTTTTTGTATTCTGTCTATAATTACAGACTGCTTCTAATCTCTTAATAAGGAGATAATGTGCCTTTAATAACATGAAAAATTTAGTTTTTCATATGCAATAGTGAGACTGACTTTATTAACTTGCCTGCTGTTTTGAATGCTGATAAGGAATTCAGCCCTTCTGAGCTCACGGAGGCTGCAGTTCCACGATCGGTTGGTGTTGCGGCGAAGCCGGTTTACAGCTTGAAGTTAGCACCACTGCCCCATGGGAAATCGGATCTGTGGCTTGATCTGGGTTAAACAGAACATTGCAAAAAGAAATGGCTATTTTTAACATGGATCAGCTCATTGAGCTTCATAAGCTCATACGAGTTGCCTGGCCTCCTAAGTAGGTGAGGAGAGAATAGTGCACTGTGACATGAGGGTGGGAACGAACAACCCAGGAGTGGGGCAGGTTGGTGAGATTTTCCAAGCTTTGGTGCTGGCGTTGGTAGGTCTTGAAACTGTGGCCAGAAAGTCTTGCTGTTGACTGCAAAAGGAGACAGATGTGAGTGACTGAAGGTAGGATCTAGGAAATGTTGTATGAGTTTTCATTGAGATCCCAAGACCTTGCGTTGATGAAATTATAATGAGCTTTATATTTTATGGCTGTCAATCCACTAAATCTTTGTGAATTTTAGAATGATAAATCATTTAGTATTGTTCTTAGTATTTAACTGAAGATGACTATACCTTGTCCTGGGAGTGATAAATTCAGTGATGATGTAGTAGATACATCAAAATTAGGGAAAATATTTGAGAGAGACGAAGAAAAGCTGATCCATCTATGGCTTGCAGATACATTGGACTAGCACCATCTTCTGAATGTTTAGTACATTACAGCTTTGTCTTCACTAAGGAATTAAAGAACATTTAAAATAAATATTCACTCAACTTTGAATTTCAGTAATCACAGTACTGTAATATCTTTTTTACACTCTATTGAGTTTATGAAATCGTTAAATTAAACCAAAACAAAGACTATCTATATTTAATTAGTGAGAAATTAAGATTTTTCTTTTTTTTTACACTTTTTTAACCTCTGTCCTAAAAAGTAGATTTAATATTACAAGGAGGGAAATGTAATATTTTTGTAATTTTTTGTAATGTATTTTTTTGTGAAAAAAGCTCTCGAAGTCCAGCAATTTGTCACTAGTAGCTCAGCTAAATAAATCTATTTAAGCATTTTTTTATGTTGTTTCAGTAATCCTGATAAAAATAATTTCATGTTGAATCAAAGAAGGGTCTAGTTATTATTTTTCTGTCAGCAAGTTTTGTTTCAGAGTGCTTGGGCCATCATTAAAGTTCGGTGTAGGGAAGTTTGGAAACTACTATCAAAACTGGTAATGTGTAATCTAAAGAGAAATGTATTTTTTGAAGTTAGGCTCATAGAAATTCATTTGTCCAGAGGAGTTCATATGAACACTTTAAAATACATGTATAACAGTCATCGTAGTGTTAAAAACATTCTTACAAGATTATGAATCAAGTAATTCTGTGTTTCTCATATGTTGCTCTGTAAAGGGTAGTGTTATATAGGTGAGAGAAAATGTAGATTCTAAATGGTTTAACTTTTTTCTTGTTAGTGTCGCTAAAACATTGGCAATTAGAAAATGACATATCACTTAAAACTTGTTTTTTCCAATAAGTATGTGTAATTACTGTGTTTGTGAAGGATGCTGGATCCAAAAAGTGAAATATTGTATTTATTACTTGTAGAAACTTTTAAGAATGTGAGAAGAAATTCTGCAGCTAGAGTTGCAGAGATACAAAATAATTATTACATATTTTTATGCTGTATTGTATTTGAGTTATGGTACTTTATTAACAGAATTGCCATTTCTCCAAGATGGTCACCCTAATGCTATTACTGTATCATTTATAATTTCATTAGACATTTCATTGTCTAATGCCAGTGTGTTAGAGTGTGCCTCTGCGGACTGGAATTCCAGCTGTTGTTGGGCATCCTGCATTATGGTTTGTGTGAGTACAGGTTAGTTTGTTTTGTTTTGCTTTCTCAGTGTTGTTCAATAAATAAGCCTTTCCCAACTGTGTTCGTGTGCTGTGCTGGTCACTGTGACTGCCCAGTGATTTTTATAATAGAATTAATATAGCAAGAAAAATCCAGCTGGGGGTGTTCTCCTGTCCCAGCCATTTTCTCATTTCTCCTTGTCTCCAGGAAATAGCTTTTTATAAAGGTGTTTGAGTCCAAATTAACAGCTTTAACTTAATAAGGAAGTAAAACTTACTGCTATCAAATTTCTCATGGTGCAAAGATTAGGAAGCCTGAACACAAGTGTTAAAGAAGATGAAAGATGGTTTAGTGCACAAAGCAATAAATTAATGGTTCAGTGAAGCTTCGTGTGATCTTAAGCARGGCTTTAAATTTATCTTTTCCTACATGTTCCATTTTTCCATTTGTAAAAATAAGAATAGTATTTGCCTAATTTACTGGGAAGAGAATTAGTCAGCAAATGACCTGTTAATAATTGCAAAGTGCTTATAAACTGGCGATAAGGGCCATGTAAGAATCTGACTGACTGGATAAAAAGCAACTGTGAACAAACTGTCTTCTTTCCAGGAGGAGCTTGTAATCTTAGGACACATTTCTTTGTGGAAAGTAAAAACTAATTAACCAAAGGTGTGAAATTAGAGAACATTAAAGTCCTGTGAGATGATGCTTTGGAGAGTGAGTGCATTAATGCATTTGCTGAAGCTGGCCTCTTTGCTCTCCATACCAGTATGCACAAAAGTGTTTCATGTTCTTTCATTCACACTCCCTCTTGATTTCTTAAGCTTACCCTATGGGCGTGTTTATTTAGGTCTGTGCACTGCAGGCARTAAACGGAGATATGTAGTAAAATCATCTGCACAGAGGTCTGTACTGCCACATCTAAACTCCTTGTGCCCAGATAAATGCATTTCAAGTTCACTTGGTCATCTCTTTGCTATGCCACTGCTGTCTAGATATATCTTCAATGTACTTAGGCACTTGAGTTGCAGGGTGGGGAGATGGCAGTCAACACATGCCTTTCATTCTCCTCTCTTGCTTTCTATGTCCTTATGACACCTTTTTAAAAAAGCAAAAAAAAGCAGAATTGTTCCAATTATGTTTTAAACCTGAGATAATACTACAAGGTGACTCAATTGTGTATTTGTTTAATAATATCATCTTTCTTGAGTACTTGTTTCCAAAAATGTATGCATTGGGGGTAGGGTTAAGGAGTACAGGTACCTAACAGAAGGGATCAGATTCTAACTATCAGCGTAATCTTAGTCTGTTCAGTCAAATGATAAATGGTTGCAAGAATTTCTGCCAAGAATTTATTGAAAAATGAAAATGGGAAATGTCTAGCTGAGAAAAAAATACTTATTTTCTCTTTAACTGTCTCTTCAAGCTGTGTAAGCCAGTCATCTGTCATCTTAGTTTTGAAAAGAAACTTGGGTGTATTCTTTTTTTCTTCATAAGAAATTTTACTTTGATATGAAAAAGATGACTGCTGTTTGTATTTGCAAAGGTTAACATATCGTCTTAAAAATGACCTGTCATCTACCAAACATTATACATGCTTGTTATTAGAAGAGAATTCTGTCACATTGTCCCCTCTATAGTTAGCTGCACTTGTGGTGTGCTGAGATGGAGACATTTGCTTCTGGCTGCTCTTCTTGCTTTTTATTGAAACCTATTTTAAATCTTGGAAGTGTTAACCTTATTAACCTTTTGTCTTCCAAAGATGCACAAGAACGACTATGTTTTATAGCTTTAGAAAAAATGCTGTAATCCTTTGTTATTTAGCAGTATTTTAAAGTCTCATTTAATATGGGATGTTTTTATGTAGAAAACTTAATATAAAGACTACAGCTACTTCCATAAATACAAATCAAAGAGAACTTGTCATGCTAAATACATTCTTTCTTATTATTTCCTGTGTTAGAACAAACTTTTAGCATCAACAACCTGATTTTATTGTGTGAAGTACCCTTATTCTAAGAAGCTCATCACAGATTTTGTGTCTTCCTATGTCATTCTTTGAGAGGAAATAGAATTCCACATAGGCTTTGTACAAATAAGTGGAGGCCCAGAAGAGAGGTATGCATAAAAACAGGCAAACCTCACTTCGCAGGCAAGATGCCTTTCTGATTTTGACCGGAGACCTAGGAACTGCTCACCTTTCATTTCCCATATTAGGCATACATTTTCTTGTCTTGTTTCTGTAGGAATTTGTCTTTTGGTTTAGAAGGAGCTCAGATCATAGATTTGGCATTTAAAGGGTTATATTTTTCTTTAATAATTGACAAGCATATTTGCTGATAATTCTAATTTTTCAGAGTAGGAAGTGTTACAATGTTTTGTGTAAATTACAAGAGTTTTTAAGCTATCAGGTTTTTTTTGCTTTCTGAAACCGGTAATTTCCTGCTGTAGCTGGAAATGTTAAGTATAGTTTTTTAAGTATTAAAGTGCAGCACCAGCTATTATTATTCTGCCTGAGCAAGTCTTCTAATACAACGTTTGATTTGTTACTATGTCCTCATAGGGAAGCATCAGCAGTAGAGTGTACATGACAGTGAGAAAGTAAACACATGCTTGCAATCAAATTAATGTATTTCATCTGTCTTCAACTAATAACAATCTGTCATGCTATCTATCTGAGAAGGGGCATAAACAGTTTATTTTGTGTTTGGAATAACTTCCTGGAGGTAGTTAATGTGACATGTAGTTTGTCTGACATGAGTATAACCAGATCAACACTCTAGATGTTTTCTTGATAACCTAAAAAAATTACTGAGAAAATCTGTACTGGAACTATATTTATATTTCGTTTTTAGCTTCCTTATATTAGAGTAGTGGCATAGTTTTCAGGACTTCTATGAAAGAGTTTTCTTTTCTTGGCAGTTATACAATTTTAGTGTGAGAAAAAGATTGAAAGTATTAATAAAAATTTAAATACAAAAAGCTGCAGTTTGCACTCCAACATTTAGGTTTGAATATTCAAGAAGTAGTATGTGCTGTAGTAATTTAAAAGTACCAAATCAAAACTGATTTTTAAAAAGCTAGGTAATACACAAAGTCTGATAGTACTGCAGACTTGGTACAATTTGTTGTCAATTTATTATTATTTCTGCATAATTCTGGTTATGTTGTTATATCAGATAATAATAACTATTATTATTAATAACATCAGATATCTGTTATATCAGATGAATTTTTAACTTGCACAGAAAGAATCTTTGTGTCTAATTAGAAAATGAAAGTGCACTTGCTTGAAGTTCTAAGTAACCCATTCAAATATTCTTTAAAAACTAAGGTATAATGAAATAGCTCCATCTTTTAGTGGAAAAGCAGTAGGTTATGGGTAAGCTGAGCAATAAAAAGCTAGGGAGGTTTTTTGGTTGCCTTTTTTTCTATTATCTTTGGAGTGATGGCAGAATTAGAATTAAAACTGGGTAATATTGCTTATGGTAGAAGAGGCCTGAGAGGGGTTCCTTGTGGCCAGAGCTGCGGGACCTGCCAAGCTATGCTCTGCTGAGGTGCTATGGGGCAGAGGTCTGATAAACAGGGCAGTAAATCCTGCTACCCAGAATGCTGCTCCCAGCATTCGTCATGATTTCTGTTTTATTCTTTAGAATAGTGGGTATTTGGGCACATCTTACAGAAATCCCATTTTTATTCCCTTTTTCATGCGCCTTTGCTTATGCATGGGAGAAGCAGAACCTTCACACTCTGAAATTAAACTGACTGCGCTTGTTGTTGTTGAGCAGTGTATACTGCATGAAGATATTACTGTATAACAGTATTGTCTTCATCACTCTGTTAGGTTTTCAGGTGCTCAGGCTAGGTTTGTTCTTAAGAAATCAGTCTGGAATAATACCAAAAAATAGGGTGAAGAAGAGATCGTCATATACAACCCCCTTTTTTATGACCCTAGAGTATTTTCAGAAGAGAAAATATGTACATAATTTTAAGCACATGTAAATCAAATTAATAAATTATTAAAGCATTTTACTTGTCATGTCTGTGTGGGCTAATCGTGATAGCTCATTATTTAAACATTATGTAATTGTATACCTTGTGTGAACAGCTGCAAATACTTTGCAGAAGGATTTATATTTCTTTTTTCACAGCATACTATAAAAGAATATATTTTTGTGCAGTACCGTAGATTAATATAGATGTTTATTTATAACTTTAAAACTATCCTTGATTATATTAAAATATGAAATAGTTATAATATGCAAGATAAGTACAAAACTAGATAGTTGTAAATTCATTTATATGTTAATACCACTTTTAATAGCAAATACATTTAATAACAGTAAAAGAAAAAGTTCAGCTTAAACAGGAGAACTGCCCCTTTGAAACAGATTCCCTCGCAGTTATTACAATTGCAAGCTTTGAAAGTGAAAGACGGTCAGATTTGGGTGAAGAGGCATCCCTTTACTGAAATTCTCTGAACTGTCTCTTTCATGTTTCTTTTCGTACATACGGTTTAGAAAATGGTTAGGTTAGTTATCACTGGTATAATCATCTAAAATGACTGTATAGTGCCTTTATAGTTTACAAGTGTAATCTCACGATCCAGGAGGAATGCCAACAAACTATTAAACATTCGGTCTTGCTTAACACGTATTATGCATGCCACTCAGCTGTTTATGCCATTCTGAACAAGTACTGTCACTATTTTTTCAGCTGTCTGGAAGTACCTGTACAAGTTATATATTTGTGTTTCTTCCAGAATTACCTGAAAGGAAGATTCATGCAAAATGGATGTTTTCTGACTTTAGAAAACTATAGTTTTACATTGAGGAGTTCCCCAGTGATGTTATGAAAGAAGAGACTGGCAGCCCTGTGGGAAAGGGAGATAAATAGCATGAGTAGCAGCCTTTACATTCTGCATAAATGATGTTCTGTTGTCTTTTTAGAGTATGTGCAGTTATTGGCTTGAGTGACAATATTTAAATAAAAATACACTATTACTACATTTTTGGCATTTTGAAAGATTATAAAACCAAAACATTCATCATTCTTCTAACTGATGATATATATTTTAAAATACTTACTGGCTTCACATTTGTACCAGTTGTATTACTCTGGTAAATTGTTACACATATTTTTCTGTAATTAATTTTAAGACAATACAGCTGTGGGATTTGATATCAGATTTTATTCCTTGAAGCAAACTCTGTCGAGCTGATTATATTTGTTCTAGTTCATTTGAGTGAAGCAGGTGAGCTAAAGTAGTATTTAAGCTGCTTGACTATTGGTTTTCCACATACTTATGGTGTAATGGAATGGAAATGCTCGTTTGTCCCTGCACAGTGGTGCTATGTGGCTTGTTGCTAGCCGTTTTTTATCTTAAAGAAATGGTACGTATATCTAAATAGTGTAAGACAAACAATATGGCATTAATTCATTTACCATTAGTGGTTTCAGAGTCTCAAGTCAAAGATAGCAGAATTATTCAATCAAGACTGAATTGCTGTTGAATGGCTGCATGTGGGTAGATTGCGAAGCACCCATTTGTGTTTTATCTAGCACTTTCTAGTGTTTTTTCTATTCCCTTGCTACTACCCAATAAACTAAAATTACAGTGACTGACTCTTAATTTCTCAAGTAAAGTTATATAGAGATTTGACTTTGAATAACTATTTATACCGTCTCAAGTGTTTGCTCAGAATTTTTCTATCATTTGATATCCAGCCTTGCAGACAGTCATTTAAAATATAATTTCCTTTTCCATTTTGAGTTAGCACTATCAGCTTTTCACTGCAAATAAGTGATGTATAGCAGCAATTCAAAGGATAATGAAAATGATGTTTGTATAAATCACCTGAAGATGTGATCTAATCAAGTCTCTCTGGTCCTAACCTAAAACGACTGTTTTGTCCTTGTCTTCTTTGAAATGTCACTTGCTCTCCACAAAGGTGACCATGATGGTGTTTACATCTTTTTCCTTACATAGATTCTGCAGTTTTCTTCTTACCTGTTTTGTTTTTTTTTCTCATATCTTCAGGAATGCCTTAGAGGGAGTATCTTTTGCATTTCCGTGGGAGTTTCATACTTGTCTCCTAGATTCTGTTTTCTTTTTTCACCTCACTAGATCTCTGTTTAGTCTCACCTACAAATCAAAATTGAACTCTCTAGAGTTCATGAGAAACAAGTCTTCTAGCAAGCCTTACCTGCTTTTGCTACAGCAGGCACTGATCTATGCTGGTTTCATCTATGAGGTGAGATTTTTCACTTGGATCTGTCTGGCATGGTGGAAGTCATGTCTGAATTCCAGAAGTTCCTAATGTATTTTTGTTGTGCCAGTATCTTTATGGGATACCTGTACATACAAACGCGTATAGATTTGTTAGTTATGGAGCAGCAATTTTTCTTGCTAGCTTTAATTGAAATGACTCTTCACACCAGACAAGCTTAAAGGTGAATGTTTGGTTTGATTCCAGAGAAACAAAAGGTTGAGCTCTTGACTAGTTAGTTAGAAACAGAGTTGCAGAAGAGGACAACTAAGACAACGGAGATAATTTTTGGAGAATCACTGGCAACCGTGGGGTTTTTTTGTAGTTGTCACACAAACTTTTTAGTGTGTATTTCAGGCATAAAAAAAGGCAAATGGCAGCAGCCCATATTGTGGATGCTTTTTTCTTAGAAAGGGACTTCAAAATTACTTTGGGGGCTGATGAGCCCCTTTTTCTGTCCTCATCAGGCCAATCAGGGAAACAATACTATGACCTATCTCTCTCTCTCCCATTGCTCGGGATGTCCCACTGCTTCTTCTGATTTCAGTTTTCATGTGGTTTATTTAAGTATTCCATTTAATGCAAATATACTAAGCAGTTCCTGTATAGTCAAGGAATTAGCAATGTTCTTGTACTCCTTTGACATTTTAACTATTGCTTTGCTAACTTCTACTTTAACTGCCATTCCTGTTGGTCCCATTTTTAAGACCTTTAGAATTTTAGAAATGATAGAACAAAGAAATGCTCTCACTGCATTCTGTAAAATTTAAACATCTTGGGGTTGCTTTAGCTTTTCATGGTCAGAAAACATAATTTATTAATTTAGATAACAGAGTTTGTATCCAAGCACTTAATCCAAAGTACTGGTTTGTAACATTTGTGTGCTTTAGAGATTCACTGTTTGCAAATAGTTAAATCTCTCTTCACTTTTCAAACTAAAATCCTTGTGTCTCCTTTAGACATCCCATTGTGAAGTTCTAGCCATCAATTTAAATTCTGCTTGGTAAAAATGGACCTATTAATTTTCCCCTGCTGTTGTCTTTGTCATTCACTTCAGATGAGGAGGATGACTGTACCATCTGGCACTTAAACTTTGCTTTGGGCCTTTCTCTAAATGTTTGTGTTTGATGTGTGTCCAAATCTTGCAGATTCTTTCTTTGAGACCTTTGTTAGATATGGCCTATTATAACCATTACCACAGTTAAAATGTTCTTATTTTGCATCTTAATTTCAGTAATTCCTTTTTCTTGGCCAATGCAATGTTATCTAGTCATTTAGAATATTCTGCAAGATCATGTTCCTGCTTTGTAAAATCAAACTGTATTTATGTATCTGATTCGCTTTCTTTCTATCCAAAACTTATTTGTCTTTGCCTTTAAACTTTTCATGGCTTAAGTGCATTCTAGTATCATCCTTCATCCCAAGATATCTACTCCTGCTGTTAATTGGCTTATCAAACCAGCGCACATTGGCCAGCTGTTAGTTTTCTTTCTATAAAGTCCCTGCATTCCTTATAAACATCTTTTTAGAAAATAATTTTTCTCCTGCAAATCCCTCCTTAAAGTCTTTTTGCTGTGATGTCTAAATAAAATCTGGACAAGACTTATTTCCTGGTGTGCTAAGAATTCTCCCTGTCAAGCTGACCAACGTCAGATGTTCAAAAAAAAGGACTGGAGGGTAACTATTCACTGTATTTTAGCTGATCTTCAGTAACTGTCTATGATTGTGCCCTTAGCCTGTGGTAATGCAAAGTAATTTGAGTTAGCATAGTCGTCTTTCATTGACGGCAAACTGCAACTTTTTATAGTTAAATATTTATTAACGCTTGAAACCCTTTTCTTGTACTAAAACTGTGCCCTCTTTCATTGAGAGCTAATGTAACATGAATTGCCTTGCATTTACTGTGGGCTGAGAGTGTGCACATGGACAGTTACCTGGCAGTTATCTAACATAACAGTAACCGTACAGTTCATAGCAGACTGCCCATAATTCAGAAGGCACAAGGTGAAATACTTGTAAGTGGGGAGAGGGACTGAGAATTACAGAAAATTCAGAAACATAATTTCACTTTGATTTTCACTTCCAGTCTGTTAGATTCTAGGATCTTGTGTGCTTTTAATTTCTCTACTGTAGTAAAGTATATGTTCCACTGACCATATATTATCCTTGATGTTTCTTCAAATAGAAAATAGGAGGCGTTTGAGGATATGATTTCCAATATGGCAGTGGCATTTTCTTCCTGAAAATTCATCAACCTTTCAGCATGCTGTTGGGTTCCTCCACTCCCTATTCTTTCCTTCCTGGGAAAGAGAGTTTGAGAGAGATTGTAACTTGTGAGCTTCTCTTTATGGACTTACATAAGCATGTCATGGTATTTTAGAGGGATACAGTGTAAATCCTATCTATCTATTTATTTATTTTTATTATAATTGTGTGTAGTTTTTGGAGTTCGGGTATAGTCGAAGAAATACAGTGAGTGAAATTTGGAGGTGGGGTTAAGGTTCCTTTAAGAGCTCATCAAATAAAAATAAAGAAAATAGGTATTTATTTTTCCCAAAAGAGTAATCTCACTGTTGCGTTTTCCAAGCTGCACTTAAAGCTAATATGTGAAGAGTAAAAATAATAGTTAATAATGATATGGTTTAGGCAGTATGCTGTATTTTATTCTTAAAAGCGTTTCAACAGAGGCTCTCTTCTGGTAGTTATTTTTCAGAGAAAAAAGTTAAGTAGCTGTTACATAGACTGCATGAGTTTTTAACAAAATTGTTACTGCCTTTGGGTTTTATCTTAGTAAATGTATTTGTTCTTCCTATTTTTTATGAAACTATATATTCTACGTTTAATATTATGAAAAACTGTACTACAAACATTAGTGTTAATAGCTTAGTATTTTAGTCCTTCACAAATTAATGCCTGTGGTAACTGGATGATTTTAGGCCTGTTCTTATAAACAAGGCCTTACTGATGTGCAAGGAACAGTAATATGTGGCAAAAACTCCACATTAACCAAGGTAAGCAGTATAAATGGGGTGTAGGAATCCCCTGTTAGACTAAAAATCTCCAAGAGAAAATCTCCAGAGCCTACAAATTAAAGACCTCCAATATCATTTTAAAATAAAGCCTTTTATGTAGTAGGAGAGCATTTTTTCAGCTGATAATCAAATGACACTATTATGCAGGCTTACTAGATTTGCAAATTTACAAGTTTTTACAAGTCAGTTGGGTCCCTTCCTCAGGAAATCAGTTTAAGTTTTTTTTTCCTGTATTGACTCAAAGAGCCTGGTTGTCCTTAAATCCTTCTGAATATATTTGCCTTATAATTTGACGGCATTGAGTCAACACCCTTATAGGAACTGTAATGCAATAAAAAGAGAAACTGTTCAATATAGTTTCCAGTTACCTTAGGATCAGATTTGGAGAAACTGGAATGTACACAATAAAACCTGTGCAAGACTCGAGTTTCATGTTGTTTTGGAAGCAACCAGTGCTTTTCAACATAAAATACCATTTGAAAGCTTTGCTTTGCTTCCAATGGTTGTAAAATGATAAAAATGAAAATGTGTGTGACTCTTGAAATATGCATTTTTCTGAACCATACCTTTGTGGAATTGAAAACTTAATGTACAGGTAACTAAGCATCAATGTTTTTACTCAGTTCATTTTTTATAGTGAATGTTTTTGCTCTACCATGTTCTGCAATAAAATCCTTTATAACTCATTTACATTTTTTACTTAGGAAAAATATGTAGATTCAGATGTGCTTGGTGAACTCTATTTTGTAAAAGTCTTTAGATTACACTGGAATCTTCAATATGCATCATGCTTGCAAACAGAATGTGCAAAATTTAGTTGTCTCAGGTTTTTGTATGTAGTTAGCAGTAAAGTTGTTACAAATTTCTTGTGTGTATCCAGAAATAAATTTGTCCTTTATTTCAGATATGAATTTGTTGCATTTGACCATATAATTTTAATTGTGGTTTCATGTTAGTTTTGCAAATAAAATTAATCTCAGGTAATTAGTTATTTTTATTTTGGCAAATGATTATAAAAAGAAAGAAACTTGTATTTGCATACATCTGTAAAGGAAAAGATTACATCTGATGTGTTTCCAATGAATAATTTCTAAGACAGGTAACTAAATGGGCTCCATTGTAGTAATTTTTCCTTTTTTCACCTTATTTTTAGTTGACTTGGAGCATATGCGCACAGTGAAAGTTGACAAACACCAACGATTTTGTCAGGAAAACAATTTCAGTAGCCATTTCGTGTCGGCCAAGACAGGAGATTCTGTAAGTAAGAAAAGTAAAATCCTTGTAGATATCTTTTTAAGAAGGCCATTATTCTGAGATATGATGTAGCAGTTTTATTATACTTCACGTATCAAACCATTGAGAACTTTGGCTGCTGCAGGTCCTTTTTGCCTACCTACTTGCATGAAAAATAGATCTTTATATAAGTGTATATGTTCTTTATTAATTACAGTGGCTTCTCATCTGATTTGCAGCTTGAGGGATAGATTTTAATATGGAAATGGTCTAGCTTATACATCAGCATAAGAACTGAGACTAGCTGGATCTCTGCTGTCAGCCTGTAGTTAAATGTATTCCTTCAATCCAGGTGGAGTCCCATCTATAGACCATCAATATAGAAACTTTCAACAGTTGATAATGTCACAAGACCCTGTTGCGATCAAAGTTTTTAATATGGGTCTTGAGCCATGAGAGACACTCCCTCTGCAGGTCCACTGAAATTTGAACATTCTGGTATTTGTAATGCTTTGCAGAGCACATTTTTGAACAATCTTTTGACTCTGAGCTAACTGGGTTATTTGTTTTAGTTGGAAGCCTATGGAAGAAAAGGTTCTTTGTCAGTTGACTGTATCAGTCAAATTAAATCACACTGTATTGTTTTGCTTGATTTCTGTCACATGCCTAATGACTTTGTCATTCCCATAAAACAGCCCTGTATCTATTTATGACAACATAATTTACTTTATTTTATTGAACGGTAAGACCATGTTCAATTATATGGAAGTATAATTCTGTAACACAAATGGAATCGCTTGTTGTTTTAAGATCTTTGATGAAACTTCTACATCGGACTGCCTAATTTTATAAGACAATAGTTATTCTGTAAAGTCTAACAATACTGCTGTTACAAATGCGGTGAATCCTGATTCTCCTTATAGTTTGTGTTAAATCTTTGGCATAAATTTTTGTTTAAAGTGTGAAAATTCAAGCTTTTTATGCTAGAAACAAAAGAAAAATTTTATAATACTTCAGTCAATGAAGTGTGCATCTGATAAAACGTATTCCTTTCTCAAGGAGACAACCTTTTTGTGGGATTTGGTAATAGGAAGAAAAAGCAGTTCTTTTTATAGGGTTGATATATTTAACATTACAAATTATGAAGGCATCTTTATTACATCTCTTTAATTGATTCATGAATTACAGCAGCATCCCACTATATATACTGATTGTACTTTTTTTTAACTTACTGTTTAAAAACAAAAGTAAATCTGAACATACCTAGAAAGCATTAACCAGAAATCTCTGTTTAAATATCTACTAACAAAAGAAGGCATGAGGTATAGTTTACAGTAGTTCATTTTTAGTTTCAATATAGATTTGAATTAACTCTTTTACTGTTACCGAACACTGGCCTTTCAAAATCTTCATGTATTTGGGTAGTTGTGCAGGAAAGACAGGGTGTTTACCTTAGACAGTGATTTAAGAAGAGGCCATCCATTGCTACTGTGGATACAGACTAGAGGCGTCTTAAATACTTAGTTAAGATAAATGATTTGTTTTGTTTACCTCAGATCTTTCCAACAGACTTGTTTGCAAAAGATAATTTTATGTACATAGAAAAGCCCAAAAGTCTCAGGGGAGGAAGACTCTCATGAAGGATTTAGTATAGCTAACTGTCTTACTGTCCATCAAATTGCATAACTAAAGCACTGAACTTGTGCCTGATGTTTTGTGCACAAAGCGTCCTCATGGCAGGTGATCTAGCTCAGTACACCTGAGAGCCTGGTGTGGGTTAAAGTAGGTCTCCAGAAAAGGTAAGCCTGTTCAGGATTTCCTTTCTTGCTGTGTGGATGCTAGTAGAATAGACCAGTGCTAGACCAAGTAGTTAGAGAAAGAGAAATTATTTTGGAAGCTACCGTGGCTTGTTGGTTGTGCCACTAATTCGTTACTAGTTTCCATGTTAGGTGTAAGAAGAGATTGTGTAAATGATATTTTTTTGAATTTTCATTGAAAATGACTAAAAGCACTTACATAGGCCTTACCTTTTGGGGGTGGCAGCTGCATGATGAAAAGCAATGTTTGTTAGTAGTTTAGATTGTGAGCTCAGTCGAATAACCATGTAGATAAAATATAATGTGTAGCTTGACAATGCAGTGTTCAGCAGCAGTGCAAGCTTAAGCTGCTCCTCTTTAACATCTGTTGTGTTCTTTAATCTCATTTAAAATGCAGCTGCCTGAACAGTAAGATTGGTGGCCTGGATTGAGATGAAGTAAAGGAGTTATTTAAGATAGCATTGCCACCCCATGTTATCTGTCAAACCATGACCAAAGCCTAACTGCTAGGCTGGTGCATGCTGTACACCATCTTGCTTGTTTCCTAGATAACTTCCGTTTAGTATAACACTCATAATGTTTTGCAAGACTCTTCAGAACAAATGTATCATCAATACAATTGCTTGGGTTTCGTATTGCTAATGTTTTTTAAACGTGCAGTAGAGATTTTGGTGATGTTGATGCACAGTTCTGTTGTTCTCAATTTCAGAAACCGACATCACTATTGCACAATGCACTGGTAATATATTTTTGTGCTAAACATTAGTGAATACCCTTATTCATATTTTATAGCACTGAGAGTAGTATTTGAGAGGTGGGTTGTGTAAAAGCTTGTTTAAACTTAGGTCTCTGGAGGCAGAGTAGAAGTATTGCTTAACAATCCAGCATACTGTTCATTCCTTGTACCATTGTTGAGTTATTTTCTCCAATTTTTAAACAAAATCGAATGTACCAGATGAGGTTATTTTCAGATCTGTTTTGCACAGGTCATAATTTTATATCTCATTGTTTACAGTTCAAGAATGGTTTCATATATTTGAAAGAACCTCAAGGATGTCTGTTTTTAATCATTTAAATGCAATTTAATTTTTTTTCCATAGGTCTTCCTGTGTTTTCAGAGAATTGCTGCTGACATACTTGGCATCAAATTAAACAAAGCAGAATTGGAACAATCACAGGTGATTTTCCACAAATACATGTTTTTTCTTAGTATTTTATTTAGTATTGAAAAAGTAATCTCTTTGCAAATCAGTAACTGTCCTTTAAAGCAAGCTGCATCTGTTGTTCTGAAGACAATTATTTACTTTCACAACAGCTTTTTTTAATATAATAATTCTTTATTTATCCATCATGATAAACTTGCTGAAACAAGAAAATGTATGTTCAAAAAATTGGGAAAAAACTTTAGTTTGAGAGCTGTTTGTTTAAAAATAGTACTTAAAATTGTTTTAGAAATTAAAACCTCTCTCTCTATATGCATATACAGGTATCATGGAAGATACTCATATATACATTAATTACTGTACATTGATGTCAGATACAGTTTTTACGATAATTGTTCTTTTTTAATTCTTTACATATTTAAAAACAAATTTCATTTTAGAACACTACAAATTAAAGTGATAGAAGGCATAAGCTTCTGTGAGTGGAAATGTTCTAAATCAATCTTCATTGTAGTCATACAGAAAAAAATACTATTTGTCAGTCACAGAGTCAGAAATTAACTATGTCAAATCCTGTGTTTGGTTAATCTCAGATTTTAGTTTTCATTGTGTGCCTGTATAATACAGGACAAGAATACTTTCCTCAGTAGTGACTGTCTGCCTTGGGGAAGGAATATTGACTTTGTAGTCACTATTTCCCATTTTATTCTGATGTGCAGATGAGAAATGAATCCTATTCTGGTTCAGCATACCCATTCTCAACAGCAGGCAGACCTGTGGAATCATGCGTTTGGGTAGCTATTACGGCTCCCTGGCATCTGCAAGTATTTTTCTCACTGTACCAGTCCCAAATAATGCCCCCCTAAAGGAGCTGCATAGTTTCTGCCCTTGCATTTTGTGTTTTGTTCTTTGCGTTATGAGTGTTATCTTGGGGGTCTTCTGCCATTTCCTCTGCAGTAAGGAAAGGCTAAGAGAGAGGAGAATGTTTCCCAGCAATAGGTGGGAAGGTCATCAGGAAGGTTGTCCCCTGTTCTCTTATATTGGTTAGCAGTGAATATAGCAATTTCACTGTGAACGCATGGCAAAACCCTGCTGTATGTCCTGCTCTGAACTGTAGCAGAGCTTTGTTGCAGTTCATGCTGTTCAATAACTGATGTATGCAAAATAGCTCTAATGAGAACATTGTTTTATGACCTTACAAATTAGTGGGGAACAGATGTTTTTGCTGTTTTTAAGAATTTGAACTATAACTATATTAATTAAAATGGGAGCACTTGCTTAACTGTATCTTCCAGAGTTGGAATTCACTTATTTTTTATCAGTGAAAGTTAGGAGATCAAAAATTGTTCAAATAAGCAGTCAAGCAAGAGGTTTTCTAATATAACGCCTTTCCCCTTACCACCTCGTTCTTCCCAGTTCCTGCTTCTAAAAATAATTTTCCTGCCAGGAAGACTGTGTGCATAGGTTTAAACGGAAAAGATTTTATACAAACCCAGTTTCAGAAACCTCGAAAATAAAGATTATACTACTGATGCAACCCTTACTATATAATGATGTTTGAGATTACAATACGCTTATATTAAATTTACTTACTGAATCAAAATGGAGCTGTTCTAGTGGTGTAATATCCTGGAACTGCTAGTTACTACCAACATTAAACAAGTACTACAAAATAAGCCAACAAGTTTATTTAAAAGAAAGGCAAAACATTTCTTATGTACTGCTTGGTCTCCTGCTTTTTGAAATATACAATAAATAGTAATTTCTGAAAGTGTTTTGCCACAGCAGTGTTTACAACCTGTGTTGAAGTGGTTAACTAGAAAACTGTATTGCAAACAGTAAAATGGTAAAATATACTTATAGTGCTTACCTGACAAGCAAAGCTAAGGAGCTTTGAAAAGCTGTAATTTATAGGTAGAGAAATATTGTGTCTTTTCAATGATCTTTTACTACTAAGGCACCATCCATCTATTGTCCTGAGCTCTGTGATTATTTGCATATAAATAATTCATCACATAAAGAGTTCTTTAATTTTTCTTTGGTTGTTTAGCTAGCACTGGAACATCAGTCAGACCTCTCTGTGCTGTGTGGTGGTGTGTTCTGGTAATTCAGGTGTAAGCTTGTAGATAGGTATGCAAATACCTTTAAAAAGAGAATATGAGAAATGGGGTTATACAGAAAATTGTAGCTTTCTAAAGAAAGTGTCTATTTTTAGGTTGTTTTTAAAGTAAGAACCTCTATATAGCCCTGACTCAAGAGTACATAACTTTCCATGTCAGATTGGTGTTGGCTTTAAGTAGGCTTCTTCCTACCTTAGTACTGTAATTACAATTTTTAATTTTGTTGAGCAGATCATTGGAATATGCAATATGTGGATCAGACAAAGTTGATATTACACAAATTGCAGTAGCAATAGCCTATAAATAGTTAATATGCATAAATTAAATACTCACTGTGGCCCACACATTACTGTTAATGTGAATCCAAGGTATAGTGATAAAAAAAAAAAGGTAAAAAAACCCTCCGAAAAACCAAGAACAACAACAAAAAACCAACAACAAAAGTAGAAACAAAGCTGGTAAATGGAGTTGGACAGAAAAGAAACTTCATTGTCGCCGTTCAGCAGAAGTCACTATGTGGTGCTATGCTGTGGAGGTAGCTAAAGAGCGAGAGCTGGAAAGCAGCTGCCTGACTTTGCAAGGTTCTGCTAATCAAGCATAGTTTCAATCTATTCTGAACAAGCAATAGTTCTTTGTTACCAGTAAAATGTTTGCTTCCTTTCAGAGTGCTATTTTGAGTGGGCCGTAGGAATTACCCAAATTTAAGTCAGTGAGAAACCAATGGGAATTGTATTGGAGTTTCTGTCTGTTAGCTGTATCTTAAGGTTCATTGTTGTATGGAACCAAATACCTTGGTCACTTCTTAAGATAGGAAAGGTAAAGTCTCTACATAAAATTGGATAAGGAAAACTTAAACCTTCATGTTCTCAGGGAGATTAATAGAAGGACATTTCTTGAGAGAAATTTTTTTTTTTTTTTTTTTTTCTTCTCCCCATCTGTAAAATGTGCACAGGGCTTCCTGAAGTTGTGGAACAGTTATGTGAATGTGTTCCTTAAAATTTCTAGGCATTTAATACTCTAGCTATTGGACTATAAAAGTAGATAGATAGATGGATGCTAGATAAATGCTATAAAGAAACAAATAAAAAAATACAATAGCATTTTTAGTATACAGTAGTATACAATAGTAAAATAGCAAGTGTGACTCATCCTTAAATCAGTAAGTATGCAAGTGTTGACTTAAGTTTAATTTTTAAACAAAGAGTAAAATACATTTTAGTTTTTACAAATGTGCACTATTTACACACTGGATTATATCTTTGAATTTTCCATATTTTGTGTAATGTGAGGTTTCCTCGTTTTGAAAAATGAGAAGGTTGTTGCTTGAATATGTTTGTCAGAGAACATCAGATGTCTTCATTCAATCTAGGTGGTAACAAAGTATAAGATGAAATACTGAGTTTGTGTAAAATGCCAACAGTGAAATGCTATATGTGAATTATGTTTTATTATGCATTTCTTCATTATTACTGATTGTCTAATATTGAGAATACTCTTTAAAAATTATTTCTTGCATTTTTGATTTTATGGCTGAAGATTGTATTTCTTGTGTTTAAAATCAATTGTAATTGTCACAGTCACTAGGAAGATCTTAGAATTGACTCACAGTTGGTTAGAAATAAGTAATAGGAATCCCAAACACATTATTTTAACTTGTATGAATTTGTGGGGCTTGACTCATGACTTTTGAGCTTTGATGACTGGCAGAACTGCAGAAGCTCTTGTGAAAAGTGGATGGGGTTCTCGGTCCCCTTCAAATTAACAGCAAAACTTCTGTTAATTAACTGCAAGAGCAAGCCTTAGAAATTGAATTATTTGCCATGCATTGTTTTAGAAAACAGCTGCAGCAGTTTAAGATATTAATGCAACCCAGGCTATTTGTTACTGCCCTTTTGCTGGAATTTATCACTCCCACAGCAGAATCAGAAAATGGAAGGTGATCATGTGCCTTGGCCACATCAGGGTGAAGTTGAGGAGCTTAGCTTAAACTGCTGCTGAAAGCTGTTTTTAAGTGAAGCTGCCAGACTTTGTGCTGAAGCGGATGAGGTGCAAGTACACGTTATATTCCACCAGCTCTCCTTTGGCAGCAGTGATCTCCAGCAGAGGAATAGGACAGACATTTGGGGGTGGTAAGTTTTTAAACTATCTCAGCTAGAGCTACTAAACCTTGTCTGTTAACATGCTGAGATGACTGTTAATCAAACCTTTATTTGGTCAAAACTGTGGTGAAACAAAGAAATAGATTAGTCTTTATGCGTGACTGGAAAATAGAGCATGTTTTTGAAGTGGAACAGTTCCAAAGTAAGAAAATTGCAGATTCTGACTTATTTTCAGTCCTCAAAATACTCTCCCTTTTAAATTGCAAGGGTCTGATGAAATTTGAGGAAATAGCTCCTTTACTAATCAAATGGTTTTCCTTCTATTTTTTTTTTACTTTCAACCGTAGTGTAAAAACTGCATGGGGTACAGCTTTGTTCCTTGGCATTGGCAAGAGCTAGCATTTTTGTAAGTGATGTGTAGTTTTCTCTTTAACTAAATGCCAGTTCAGCAAACTAGGGTGTGTGTGCCAGCTTTGTACAATAAAATGTTTGGCAGACAAGTCAGATCTGGAATTCAGAGCACCTGCACCAAGAAAGGTTATTTCTTATTATTGACAGTGGTTTGAACCATGGCAATGATATGCCTGACATAGAAACTGATACAAAGAAGCCCAAGTTTTTAATTACCATAAAGTTAATAAAAGAAATGTTGCAGTGGTATTTTTTTTTACTCTTATTTGGATGAAATTCCTTTAGAAAATCCAAGTCATTTATGATAGTCAGCTTCTTGCTACAACGTGCCTAAGCATAGGTCACTAACCTGCCTGTGTTTACAGGATGGGATTTAGACCAATGTTTTGAGGAACAATTAATTGCCTACTGATTGCAAGACTTTTTTTTTTTCTTCTTTCCGCCAACCCTCAGCTCTAGTCCAAAGATTGGTATGAAGAAACTAGGTCCTGTGAGGTCAGATAACACTGTTTAATGCTAAAACTCCTACTACCGCCTTGCATGGGATTTGGCAACCTTTCCTTTGATAACATCAGGCCAGGAGTCCAGTAAATCATGAGTGTTGTCCACTAGATAAGATAATATGAATGTGATCAGTTAAACTCAAGAAGAGTACATTAGCAGCTAATCAATCCAGATCCCTTACCAGCCAATTCAATTATTGTTGCTTGTTTGACATGTAGGTTTTATTTACAGAGGTAATCTTTAACATATACTGTTTATATATTCATATAATCCAGTTTATATATTGTTTCCTTTAAAATAATAGTATTTATTCATTTATCCATTCATTTTAACCTTGAAAATATATTGTGTAAAAGTTGAAGTATTTAAGAAAAAATTGTTAAACTGGTTTAGGGTATCTTTTATAGCAGACCTACCTCCTCTGTTACTTCTTTGCTGAAATTGTTCTATGAATTTTTCTCCCCTTTGCATGAACACTGCATTAATAGTGAGAAAACTTTCAACAGTTTTGTTTGTCTTTAAGGGGAAAAATGAGAGCCTTTTATTTTTATATGAAGTAGAGAAAAATCAAAGCTTTGCAGCACTTAAATGTGAGGTTGTTAATTTATGTCACTGTTTTTGATTATATATTTAGTTATAATGCGATAGTTATGTAATGGAAAAGATGCATGTGTACATCTAATGCTCTTGTTAAAATTGTTGATAGGAAGCTGACTAATGTAATGTTTAAGTACCCTAGACCTAAAGGAATAGGCCATTGTCATCTTTTCTTCCACTGAATTGCCTTCCTTTTTATTCTTTCCCTTCTCTTCCTTTAATACACTGCCGTTGATTGCATGTATGAATATTTCACTTTGGTGCTTTGAAAGGGCATGTCCTTGAAGAAGCTTAAGAAGCAGCCCTGATGCCGATAGTGACGCTTTCAGCTAGACGTGTTGCTCTTGTATCAGCATAACGCCTGAAAAGAAATGCACTTTCGTTTTGCTTCTGCATAGTCTTTTTATGTTATTCATTCATTCTTTTCAACTACTGATCAATCTCTCCATTCTTTTTCCTTCTCTCTTCTTTTTACATTCTTCTCCTTGCCCTCTATCCATTATGTTGATACATGATTAACAGCATGTTGTCAGGGCAGAACTAGTGAAATATCCTGAAGAAGATAACCAACGTCACAACACTTCCAATTGCCAGAGCAAAGTCTGCTCAATGCAGTAGTTCAGGTATTGATGGAAAACTTGGGGTTTTTTTTCAAGCTGCATTGCTTTTACATGAAGTAACAACTGTTACAGTAAGTTCTATTGGAAAAATATATTTTGTATCTGTAAGCACTTGTAATACTTAACATATTAATTTGGAACTCTGTGTACAATTACATGGTGTTTCTAATAGCCAGATAGTTCATAGAAACTTTGAAATACTTCCTGTTACTGTATTAGGAAGGTCCTTCAGTGCTGTATATTCAAAATGTTACATAGCTCCCTCAGATGGAAATGGACACAAAATTGGAATCTCATTTCCTTCTCCTCATATAGGAGAGACCAACAGTCTTATCAAATGCTTTGTAAATAGAATGGGTAATATCTGTTGGATCTGTATTAGAAAATAAATATTTATGGTATGCAGAGGTTCTTCTTATGTTAATTTAGTCTTTAGTTAGTCTGCCTATCAAAGCTTTTTTGAAATATGGTTGTATTTGAAATTTGCTTTGAATTCTGTCCATATTTTCCTGTGAAGTGCTTGGAGTAAAGACGGAAAGACAAACTTACGTACAATTTCCAATTACAATTTAGGCAGTTATTCTTAAAGAATGCATACCATAGTCTTTGTAAACAAATGCTGTTTTATTATTTTCATACAAAACATTTTTCATGGAAGTAAAACTGTATTTGTTGCTTTTGCAAAAAAGTCATGTTCCATTTGTAGTGTTGTGAAAACCTACCAAGGAGCTTCCTTCTGCTTAGTATGGATAAACTGGTATTTAGAACGAGAATTAGCACCTGATAAGATTTTCTGTAAGGTAATGAAAAAACCCTAAACAGTGTCTGTTTTGCCTAATTTTTTCCCTTCATATTTCATAGTAAAATATCTGTTGAATGCTTTGCCAGCATGAAGATTATATTTTCTGATTGTTACTATGTTTTCTTTTATGACAGAGGGTGGTGAAGGCGGATATTGTCAACTACAGTCAGGAGCCTGTGACAAGAACCGTTAATCCTCCTAGAAGCTCAATGTGTGCAGTTCAATGACCATGCTATTCTTTCCTGTTTTGATACCTTTGGTGGTCCTCCTACCTTGACACAGGCTCTGGGATTACCAGGAACTTTGTTTTAACAGTGACCATCGCAACAATGCAATTAGAGGTTTCAAAAACGTGTTGCACCATTGTACATTGAGAAGCAGCAGGCAGTTTTTTGACTGGCCAAAATTCAAACATGAGACCACACACTTTGAAAAATTAAGTTCTATATTCTTTTAAATTATATTTAAATAAAGCAGTATAACTCTGTTTATATGTTTCCTTCTATCTATTTGACTGATACAGGAATAACAATGGATGAAGAAGTCCTACATTCAAAATACTTTTAAAGACATCACCATGGAAGGGTATTTTGCCAAAGCCTTTTTAAATTTTTTTTTCTCTTTTTTCTCCTGTGATCTGAACTAACACTCAGCAAAATGTAACTTGGAAAAGCTATTGCTGGAATAATTTTAAGCACGTAATATATTTTATCTAGGGATAATTTGGAAAGTATTCCATTAATATATATACATAGTGCAAAATGTATAAATTGTATCCAGTAAGAAAGAGTGCTTGAAATAAAGCTGTAATATAAAAATAGTTATTTTTCTGAAGTCTCAAGTTGTCTCCGTGGATGCTCTGAAAAATGCTAGTGTTTTTGTGTATTTTTATTACCACATCAGCATTACTTCTTGCAGTAGTAGATATGCTCATACGTCTTCATGAATATGGATGAACCTCAGTCAACAGTTTGGGCGGTAAATGTTGAGTGATATATTCAGCATGCATTAGAAACTGTTGATAGATCAATTAGGATCAGTCATTTTTAATAACTAACTGAATGACTTCTGGCCTGGTACTCTTTTTTCTTTCTAGTTCAGAGTAAACGACAAATAAAAAGCTGTCTGCTCTGTGATCATCACATTTCTCTTCTGTTCCTTTTATAGCAGTCTCTTTTAGACATGCAGTTCTCTGCTCGCACATCTGAATAGAAAGCTAAGGAGAGAAAAAAAAAAATTAAACCAACTTGATTCCAAAATAGAAATCTTTTCCTGTTTTAACTCTAGAATGTGTTTTCTTACAGAGTACAACAAAACATTCTGAGATTTAGCAAGTTAATGAGGCTGAGTGAAGGAAGCTTGTATATCRCAAGTGAAAATGATAAGGTCCTTCAAGTAGAGTGTTCCTATTAAGCTGTTCAAGCAAGTGCTTAATAGTTGGAACTATTAAACTATTAATAGTTTAATAAAATAGTTAAACTATTTTAACTATGTTAAAAAAAATGCAGATGGCAAAAATGTACTATTTGTTATTATTATTCCAAGTTCATTGAAAAGCTAAGTTCATTTTTAAACCATTCAACATGCAGCTTGACACATATTCTAACTATATGATAATGACTTAGTGTTGTAATATTTTATCATTAAAATGTGGGAAATTGTAAGAAACAAGCTGAGATATTGAGAAATTATTCTACACTAAGGTAGGTGTGAATGTGCAGTAAATTATTTATTCTAAGGTTACAGTCWGTGTTCTTGCTCCTGTCCCATGGAGTTCGTGTCCCACTGCATAGCTTTACCTTACCGTTAAATGCAACTGAAAGGTGAACTGTCTTCCATTAGCACCGGATGAGAACTTCTGTTCAAACAGTTTTTCTGAAGTAGCTGATAAGTTTACAAGTTTATGCCCTCCAAAGCRTGTAGTAAGCTTTTTTGAACCCTCAGATTTCTTGATGTGTTTGTGTCCTGAATCTGYCCATGTGTTCAAATATTCATGAGAACTGCCCCCTCTCTGAGGAGGTGAGCACAGCCTGGCTCAGCTAGATGGCTAGAGCCATCTGTCTCTAGTGCATGTGAGTCAGCTTCCTAGCGCTGCTTCCCAAGTAATATGTAGCATGGTCTTAAAAACCAAACAGTGCTTTTCTCTTAAAAACTTCTGCAATCTTACTTTTCAGAAGAAAATGCTTTTTCATAACTTGATACGCAAAGCCCATTATTACCCTGAATAATAAAAAATTTTTGCTTTTACATTTGGGGTAATCCTGCAGTATGAAGGCTGTGATACATGTCCCAGTCCAAGCTATTTTACAGATGGATTTTATGTCTCCATCTCATCACGATCTTTTATTCTTAGTGCCTGTTTTTCTAGTTGTCTTTGACTTGTACATCCTTTTGTGCTTTATTCCCATTGATCTTGTCACCATTTTCTATGTTAAAGCCCTACCTCCTCTGAAGATATTTTTGTTTACATTTCCAAGCTGCTCTCATTCTTCCTTCCTAACATATATGTATATTATTTACGCTAACCAGGAATCTCTTGTCTTCTGTGCCCCCAGCCCCTCCTTTTGCTGCCCCTCTTAACCTCCTCAGATTTTCTGTATTGTATACTGACTTCCACTCTCCCTGCCTTTCCCTACCCTTCCTGCCCCATTTAGATCCATTACCTGTCCATGTTTTAATCCTTACAAATGAGCTTTGCTCTGTTTGCTCAGCCCTAGGGACCCCACCTTGAGCCTTCAGATTCCAGCTGCAGTCTAAATCCTTAGCTGTGGTAGCTGCCTTTGAAGTGCTGCAGCAGCTGTGGGTGAAGATTCAGGGGTGCCTTTGCCATCAGCATGGCCCAGGTTCCACCAGGCTGAGCAGAAAGGTCGGAGATAATTCTGGAGGATTAAGCAACATGGAGAGAGGGAGTAGGCACTGTTCTGCAGGGAAGGCAAGGGCTCTCTGGAGACTGGAGGGATAGAAACAAATTTAGGCAGAGAGGTGGGTAGGGGGAGGCAGGCGAGCCACTGCCCTGTGCCCTCTCCTTCTGTCAGTAATGTCCCGCTACTGATCCACACGATTCACATATGGTGGAGCTTAAGCATGTGCCATATTAATGCACTTAAAAGTTTTTTGCAAGGTGGGAACTGGTTGCAAGCAATTCAACAAACAGTAATGAAGTTAAATAATGCAATGCTTTCCAAAAGTGAGGTATGCTGAATGTCCATTGACATGGGGAGTGGGCTGGGGTGGGCGGGAGGCATGTATTTTGCTGAAGCTGAGGCCAGATGAAGGGAAGAAACGTGTTCAGGCCCTGATCTTACACAGGTCCACGCTGGTGAAGTGATCTGCCTGCTCAGAGCTGTTGTATCTAATCATTTCAGTAGCAGCTCCGCAGCTAACAATTGTTTCTAAGTTCAGCTCCTCGCTAGGGTCAGTCTCATGTGATGTGGTGGATACCAATAGGTACACTGTGTCTGGCTGTATGTTAGATTGCCAGTGCTTTTAAAACATGTATTTGAAGCGTTATTAGACTCATGCAACTTCTTGTCTTTTCTGGTTCTAAAATTTGGTGGGGTCAAATTGAGTCTCTTTCATAAACAGCAGTGTGAAGGTATTTTCCCTTACAACCAGCTGCTGTGAGTGCCAGAACCTGCAACGAGTTCATGATCTCCTGTCTGAATACATCGTTCTTTTGACAGTTCATAAAAGTTATGAAAACACATGAGGCTTCTTTTTAACCAGAATAACTTTTTTAAAAGAAAAAGAGTTTTAAAGGACACATACAAAGTCACGAGAAAAATTACATGAAGTGTGCTCTTGATGAATTTGAAAATTGGTGGTGCTATCTGCATCATTAGGTATCTATTTACCAAAAAAACCCTGTTCCATAAAGCACTGTTTGGGTTTCACTGGAACTAAAGGGCTTTTGGATCAGGTGGCTTCTTTTAAATGCAGAGCTAATTTGCTTATCAGAGTAAACACTGACAAATGCATCTGGTAATGCACTGGTAGCCAAAATTTTATAATAATTTTATAATGAAAAATATCGTAGTGATGTTTAAAGTTGGCTATTCTTTTGCTTTTTGATGATGATAGCAATTTAAATAAGTCAAAATCATATTTTTCCTATTTACATTAATTTTATATTAGGAATATGGTTGCTTTTTCACAAAAGAAGGTTTGTAATCTTTGTTTCATGATGATCGTGACCTTTTCATACACATTGTGGTACAGAGTACTGTTTCAAAGGTCTCCCTATTTCATGGGTTGATCTGAGACCAAAGATGTAGGTGTCGCTGGGAAGAGCAAGTGGCGCTGAAGCCTTGTTGCAATGTACCTGTGCYATGCTGGGATCACTGCTCTGAGCTGGCCCAACAGCTGTAACTGGCTGAAAGCAAAACAAAATCCCCCATAACTTGTTGTCTTCAACCCTTCCAAAGTAAATCTTGGTATATCTAACTAGAACTGTACTGTCCTGTATATGTTTTGTCATTGACAGAAGACTAAATTGCTGTTCCTTAACATAATTAACAATTTTATGGGAAATTTTCTGCAGGAGAATTTTTCCTATTTAGAATACTTGCATTCATTTCTGATGTAGCTTAAGAGTTTGTATGAGGGGCCTGATAGATGTATTGAAAGCGGCATTGAATTTTATAGAAATTATATTTACAAAGCTGATGTGATTAACTACTGGAATTCGAGCACTATTTCCCAAGCAAAGAGGTTATTCTACAGTGTTGTATTCTTTTCTTTCTCAGTTCAAGTACTATTGCTTAACATATCATCTGATTTCTTTAGGCTGTCTTTATTTAAAACCAACTCACAACCACTTAAAATGTCAAAATATCTGAATGCTGCTGAAAAGAAAAAGCCAAAATTTATCTGTGTTTGCATAGGGGTAATGGCATACATATGAGATTAGAACTCCAGTCCAGATAATTATCCGTAGGAAGCAAATTTATACTCTGATTTCAGATGCCATGAATAGAATGTGATTAGAATTTAATGTGCTACAGTTTTATTTGCAAAATACACAGGTCCTATATAAAACCTCTTTTTATAAAGTACTCTCTGGAAGCCTTGGGGATCCCTGTTTAACTTGCAAATGCCGAAGTTTGATCTTCCCCAAATAGAAGATAGTGAAGCTCCTGAGTTCCATGAACTGCTTTCTATTTTCAGCTTCCCATAGAGAGCTGACTGTTCAGCCAATTTAAACTTTTTATTTCTACTCCACTTCATCTTCGTTCATTTTGGCACCATTTTGAACTGGAAAACTTCCAGTTAGCTAATTGGCCATTTGCCTTGTTTTATGTGGGGGTGATGTCAAGTGCTGAAATAACCAATTGACTGAAAGCAATCGTGTTTCAAAGGTTGGTCAGAACCAAACCTCAGAAGGTACCAATTTCAGGTTTGTTTTGTATTTAACCGCTACACAGCGTTCCTTATCCTAGTGGACGAACCTCGGAGAAGAATATAGATTTGAGGTCAAGAGCTTGTGTTTGCTCAGCTACCACATTTAGAGCACTGAATTCTGGAGGAAATAGGAATCCAGATCTTTTTTTAATTTCACTTTCAAGACTTTCTCTACCTCTACTCTCTAATGCATATTGGCAATCAATGTTTTTATAAAAATATTAATTCAAGTCCCCATTTAAAGAACAAAATGTGGTAATTGTACTTTGGTTCAGGAAAGTTTTTCTTTTAAGGATGAGTGGAAAAAACTGCTTGTGTTGTATGAGGTATCACTGGCATAGGTGAAGGTGTTTAATACACATTAATAATCATCTTTACTTGTTATGATCCACTAAATATCCTATATTCTGCTTTCTACTTTTCTTATTTAAAATATTCTTTAGAATGATAATGATTATAAATACAAAATAAAATACCAAACTGTTTTTAAGTAATTTGTGCCTCAGAAAACTGGTCCTGCAAACTGCTCCAGGCAAACATTTTTTCTTTGCTAGCTAAACTCCATTTCTGTCCTTTCCTGGGCTGATCCATACCAGGTAGCTTGCAGGATCATGACCTACTAATCCTTTTTGATTTCTGGTGGGCTTTTAAAAACAAAGTAGACCAAGAAACATCAAAGGAGGATTTAAAAGACACACACCGTGCCCTGAGAAGTAAATGTTGCTTTGCAAAGCATTCTCTCCTTTACAAAGAGGTGAATGCTGTGGTTCAGTACTATTCACCAAAAGCACTTAAGCATATGCTCAAAATTAAGCACGTATTTAAGTTCCCTTGAAGTCTACGCTATTTAAGTACACACTTGAAGCTAAATACGTTCTGGCATACTTTGCTGACACAGAAATTCTGTCTCCATTGAAATAAATGCCTCTGAGGCTAAAGTTCTTTCAGGAATTTCAGTGTTGTTTCTTAAATTTTCTAGCCATTGTGAAGGGTATAAACTAAAGCCGCTCCCAAGTTAAAGAGAAAAAAAATGAAAAAAGGCGTTTCTCATATGTTCAGTTGCTTTTCTGATACTTTTGCCTAGCATGAATGATAAAAAAGGTGCAAAAAAAAAAAAAAAAAAAAAAAAAAAAAAAAAAAAAAGTTGAAATGTGGTTCAGTTGTGTGATCAGAGCATTTACTTGACATTGGGCGAGTTGCTGTTTTTGGAACAAATGCTCCTCAGATCCATAATGAATCAGAAACAGAGAAAAGAATCTGGAGACACTTGGCAAGTCTCATTGCGAACTGAATACCGACCGATAGTGCAGGAAAACATATCAAGCTCCCATTTGTAGTGTCTGAATTACAGATCTGACATGGAGGATAAACAAGAGCTGGTACTTCTTACTCAGATTTGGGGAGGTATTTGATCACCATCTTGGAAAAAATGAAGTGTGATTTCTGGATATATTCCAGTATTTGTCAAAGAATGGTGAGGCAATGTTTAACTGCATAATGGAAAGTGGAGAGAAATTTTGACATCCCACTCATCAATCCAATTGCTTTTTTATCTCCCCACTGTCTTGGAAAGAGAGCAAAGTATAAACCAACATTTGGCACAAATGGGCTGTCTGTGCCATTTAGCAGCAATTTGCATGTAATTGGTAACAATTATACAGACAACCCATTTATAACAGTGAGTGAGCTCACAACCTAGCATAAACTACAAGTAAACTAATCATATCCCCCAGGAATCACACACTGATGTAAGAAAAGAAATGGAAGTCTTTCAGTTTAACCTTTTTCCTGGTTTTATCACCCAGAAATTCAGGGATGCAAATAAGCCTGTACTCAACAGGTTACACATTAAAAGCACAATTTATGTTTGTGCCAATTAAGCTTGAGTATAATCAAGAGTCTTAAGAGAGTGCTCCCTATCTTTTTTTCACTCTGGTTCTGCTAATCTTTCTGACTAAATGGCCAACCTTTGAGAGTCAGAATTTAACTCTGTCTCCGTACAGTCAGCAGCAGAGTTGGTCAGATGGCTTTCCAATCTCCTCTGTCAAGAACACCGGGTGGCCAGCCAGGTCCCCAGCAGCAGAGACTGAGATGACAGCCGGTGTGATGCTGAAGCGCAGCTGAGCATGCTTGGAGAAGGTTCAGCCAGATTTTGCAATCACAGAAGTGTAAGTTCATTGATTGAGATACAATTAGTTTGATTTGTACACATCACCAGCAGTTGAATTTCTTCCGTTGTCTTTTGGATAAGACACAAACTTACTTTTTTTTAATTTTTTTTTTTTTTTTTTAAGCAAGTGTGAGTTTACTGTAGTCGTTTAGTTGTGACAACAGGGCAGATGTTTCTGCATCCTCCTGTGTGCGGGCATAGTCTTTTCCTCTTTGGTTGAGAAGCTTGTTGCAGTGCAGACTCACTAACCGTACTGATTCAGGTTGGACACTACCCAGGTTGTGGAAGTCTGGAAATACCAGGTGAATGTTCCTATTCCACGTGCAGAGCAAATCCAGTTCCTTGCAGCTGTTATAAAGGTACTTACACGATACCTGTGCTGTTGTATTATACCTAATTCTGTCTGCTGTTGTTGCCATCTGTGTATGTACTGCAGAAAGATGTATCTGAGTTTGTATAATTTAGCCCTGTTAATAGAGTTTCATTAAAATAAATATTGGGGAAAACCGCAGAGTGATTGATACTGGGGAATGGGAAATCCATGCCCTCCACAGACAAAACAGATGCAAGAACTGGGCTGTTGGCTCTGCATTCTTTATATGATAAAGTCCTGTAACTCCTTTTGTACCCAGATACTTCACAGTGACTACTCATAAATTATTACTACCCTCTGTGCACATGAACCTCCATTATTCAGTAGATGTTTCTCTCTCAGGGCACATTTTGTGGCTTTTGTGAACAAAAGTTCAGGTTTTCCAAATCAGATTCTTAGCATTTTCCAGTTTCCTAGGCTGGAGTAGCAAGGATGAGGTCAAACCTCACCCCAAAAGAGTAAACGAATGTTGATTCCAATGTCTGTTGTTTATCTGAGGAGATGGTGGTACTACACTCCAAGTGTGCTTTGAGATATTTGTCTGAACAAGTAAATACAACAACTTTCAACATTTTCTGGCAACTAACTGGAAACCAGTATAAGAGGCACAAATCTGCTAAATCACGGCACAGATATTTGCAACCATGGATTTGCCTATTCTGGCAAAACGTTTATGCTGCCAACAGAAATATGGTCGATTATGGCAACTGTAGGGTCCATGAAGATCCCCAAATCATTAACAATGATCTGCTACTGGTAAAATTCCTCTTTGTCATTCAGCATATGGAAAATAACTTTCCTGTCGGGTTGCAGAGGGCTACATGCAAGCTGAGTTCTTAGAAGCATCATTATTTGTTTCTGGGTATGAAGTTAATCAAAGCTGTGTGCTGTACCTGGTTTGAATMACCAGCAGGGAACTTAACTGGAAAGAAAGGAGGAGGGTAAAGGTGCTTGTCAGAGATCAGTTTACGTGTGGAAACTGCACGTTGCAGCTTACCTATATTTCTCTTTGGAATTTTACAGAGCCAGAGATCTGTAACCATGGCAGGTTTGTCAGACATTAAAGATTTCCTGCAATAAAGAAGTGAATTATTCTGCAATATAAAAGGTATTCTGATCGTGAGCACTGAATCTGACTCAGCTTTGAGAAAGTTTGAGTCTTGTGCAGGCACCAACCTCATTAGCCAGCTGTCTGAGTAGCATTCGGTATGATGCTGCAATATCCATTAAAAGAGGATGGTATAAGTAGCTGGTGGTAATTCTGATCTTTGTGATTGTTTCTCTATTCTTCCCACCCCCAGCATGGTGGAAGTGCTGGGCAATGAAAATTGGTGAATTGCTGAATATTGTTTGTTTGTTTGTTTTTCTCCTTGCTTATAGAACCTTAGTCTGCTGGTCTAATTGACATCTATTCACCAAGAAATTCAAATGATAACGTCTTTAAGATTATTTGGAACTGGGCATTGCAGATGGGTGTTTTCAACAGAAATTGGCAGAATGGCATCTCTGGCTCCGAGTTGGAGGAGGTGCAAATGCTTCCGGTGTGCCTTTGTACAAACCGCTCAAGCTGCCTGTGTCTTGGGACTCTTTGCAGGGTGACCATAATACTCCACCCAGTAGGACTGCCATGGACACTTGTGGGAATGTCCTGTGCTTGCATACTGTGGCGGAGTTGTAGTTTTGACTGATACCTCGTTCAGACATGGGAGGCATCAAGCCGTATTATCTAGGATTCTTGTTAATGCTTCCATTGTGCAACTGCGCAGTCTGACGGTGTCCCTCTTATAGCCAAACACATGGGGGGACCTGGACCAGGTGTATTTTGGGTAACAAATAGGTTCAAGTTTATAAAAGTTATCCCAGCAAGGTTAGCTGACTGTTTACATCGTACAAGCCATAAACATTAAAAAATGTTGTCCATTTCTGCTTAGAAGACACACAAATGACAGCTGAAGGCTAATGCAAGTGATCACTGAGGTATTCTGGAAAAGCCAGATGAACGCTTTGCCTGACTGACTAGTCACGTCAGTCAGTCTTGGGTTTCTTTTGAATTAATGAAAAAAAGATTAGTCTTTTTACTGGTCTGTCCCTTTCCCTAATTATTCTAGTAAAAATCAAAAAGTTATGAAA